>CM052294.1:2166744-2234878 GCA_028455765.1 Lasioglossum oenotherae | reverse complement strand
AACGTCATAACTGAACTATGGATTGTATAAATTTACAAGAAAAAAAAATATACACATATATATATGTATATTTTTTTTTCTTGTAAATTTATATATATATGTATTTTTTTTCTTGTAAATTTATACAATCCATAGTTCAGTTATGACGTTGTGAAGAAGGTATATAAAATTACATTGTTTATTACCGAACTTCGTAAATTTCAAAATCGAACGAGGAATTTTTCGTCGGATTGTACATCGGTATCGCTCTGTATCGGTCGTCGGCTTTTCTTTTTTTTCTTCCCGCGATCGTCGTTCCGTCCATCGAGGATTAGAAAAGTCTCGTGCCAGAATTCTCGAATAAAAACGACGACACGAGGGGCTGGAGAGAGACACGGGGGTGGTTTCGAATACCCTCCACGGTGCTGTAACTGCGCGAATCCTCCGGAGTATCCTTAGGCTTCCGTTATCTGCACCGGCCCCACCCCCGCGTCAAAGCGGCAGTCCCACCTTGTCCATTTCAGTTCCACGTACCCTCTATTCCGTGCCGGATTCAATCGAGCCTGGAATCTCGTCGCGCATGAAATCGTACTATACAGCGAGCCGGGCCCTTCTGGGACACTACGTTTAATTTTATGTACAACCTCCACCGGCGATCTCCCTTTTTCAGAAGGAACCTTCGAACTACCAACTGGACCTGTGTCCTCCACCGTTTCCTCGATTTTTCATCGATCGTGTTCTGCCCTTAAGCGTGGAATTCCTTTTTCCCCTTTTAATTGGTAGTACGATTTTTCCAAATATTTTCAGATATAGGATTATTAGAAAATACAGAGAATTTGGATATGCTCTTGGTACACTTCTGTCGCGTTAGGAACGTCTTTTCAGTTCCATTTACATTATTGTATATTACAGTATATTATCAGATGATTGCATAAGTTCCTGCCCGATTTCAAAATAAAAGTTAATGGTTAAGTTTTACAAGTTGGTTTTTGTACAATTAGAAAAGAATCGTGACTACATGCATAATTGATTGATAAAGTTGCATTCTTTAAAATTTAACCATTTCATTTCATTTCTCCAACTCGGGCACGAACTTATGCAATCATCTAATACATCTAAAGCGATTTAGAACGACGATCGCGGTCCAATGAATATTGCAAAGAGGTTAGCGAGAAATAAACTAAAAGAATCGAACTTTTGATGAAAAAATATGTACGAGGTAATTATGGTTTTCAGAAGCTGAACAATGAGTGCGGCATGCTCGTGTATCGCTATTAAAAAAGCTTAAGGGAAACGTTCTGCGCATGAGAAACGTTGGAGTGCTCGCAATAAACAAATGTAGGTTTCTAAAACACGCATTTTTGGAACATTGTTTTCTCTCGAATGAAAAATAGCCCCGACAATGGCGTGCGCGGTTATACAACGCAGCTTTTGGTTCGGAAACGTTTTCAACACATCTGATGACGCTATTATTCGTGATTGCACGGAAATTTTTATTCGAAATATTGTTCACTCATGAACGTTCCACTACTTATCCGCAATCGCGAAATTATAACAGAAACAATACTCTAATATTAACAATGGAGGACTCTATGTGATAAATAATTGTATTATTTTTAGTAATTCCTTTTTAGTAATTATTTTAGCTTCTTTTGAACATACTATTTTCATCGAAACGTGTATTTATTCGCAGTAGCTAAAATGTTGGTTGACAATATATAAGGTTTGATATATTTTCGCGTGTTTATATTATGTTATCAGAACAATTGCCGTGTTGATATTTATCATTCTTTGTGCACGATTCTTTAGACAGTTTTTTCTTGGCCGTGTTACAGTTTCCAGCAGCACTGCACGCAGGATTCATACATTAATTTCCGCAAGTACAATGTAAACTCGAATTTATTCCCCTCATTAAGAGTTTCATTAGGTTTCAAATAAACCATGGTCCTATTAATCTTCATTAAAATTTTCATTGTGTCGTGTTCCCCTGTTAACGTTGGCAGTACATTCATAAAATTCTCGGTGCTCTTATAATTGTTCATTTTCGACGATTGTTCCTGTGTGTTATATTAAATTCCTGTCGTGAGCAACAATACTGTTCAGAACGGGTTACTCATTTGGGAGCTAGACATTTTCTATGATCTCGGTGAAATGTATTTCAACGCGTCCGATCGATCTATATACATATATTTATAGTTGACAGTGTTGACACTGTATAATTTGACAATAAAGATATAATACAGAGTTATGAAACACCCGTATTAATAAAAAATACGCTATTGTTAAATAAATGGACAGTAAAAATAACAGTACAAAAATTGTGAAAGGTGTACCGTTGTTGAATGCGTTCTGTACATTTTGCGATTATTTTATAAAGAAGAATTTCATCGGAACGTATCTATCATGTGGCAAACAATAAATTCTTGTAATTTCAAATAATTTTCTCCATTAAAATTTTCTAGATACATCATTGTGCCACTTGGTAACTGGGTTATATTTGTTACAACGATGCGATAACATATCGATCCTGCTCCGACGATAGAAGTACATTTTCGAGATGTGTGCCGGGGAGATTAACCAGGAAGAATTCCCGAAGAAAGAACGAACACGGAGAGAAAGTGATTCGAAGTGAAAACAAGAAGACATATCCCGCGATAACAGCGCGCGTTCCATTTTCCGCGCACGTTTTTATTATTTACTGTTCATTTTACGTATTATCGTTGATCGATGAGAGAACCAACTCTGAATACCAATGCAGCGAAAGCGGTTGCCAGTAGCAAGTCAAATACAATTCTTAATCGATCAAATTTTATAATAATAAATTTCCGCATTTAATAATGACTATTATCAATTCGCAATTTTGACTTGAAACTGAACTCATTTATCTAAACGTTCCTAAAATTATCCAAGTTTATGTTGTAGACACAACGAGACATTTATACGGAATCGGAAAAGTGATTGATATTAATACTGATAAATTATCATTTCAGCTATCGTTTGAAATTGATATTCTTTGCTTCCTAAAATTAGTTATCCAAGTTTATATTGCAACGACGACAAATATATGTACGTTTGACATATGTAAATATACTGAAATATTAGCTTCAGTTGAAAACTGAAAACCCTTGCTATTTAAACTTGATTATCCAAGTTTATATTGCAACGAGATATTTCAACAGGATCAGAAAATTATCTCTCGATATGAGCACTGGCATACGTATCCGTTCAATTAAAATTATCCGAAGTAAAACAAATGAAAATCTGTTGAAGATCCTTGCATAATCCCCGACCAATAAAACCAAAAAATTCGTCGTACGAAAGCACTGATAAATCGAACAATTACATCATTGTATCTCACATATTAGAAAATGTCCTGCCTGAAGAGGTGAATTTTGCCGAGTAATTTTTGATGGGATATTAAAGAGCAGGTGCATCGAATGCCAGGTAAATCGGCGGTTAATGAAGCCATTCATTTTCTAGCGTGAATTTAATGTCACCCGGTGCGACTGAAGTAATAATTGGGCCACGTCTGTCGCAGCCAGTCGGCAGCGATCCATCGTGATCCCAGTTGGATCGACGGTCTCGCGTGATCCGGGGACCATTTACAGGGTGACAAGAAATAACGGAGTTAATCATTTCTTATTAGAATTCTGTCAAATTGACGAATTTTGAAGAACCAAATAATAACACACAACCATAACATGGACCTTTAGTATTCATATATTTAATTGATATTCATCGAAGTAAAAAAGTACAATAACACGCGTGTTATTGAAGTAACAATTTTTTTTTCTCAGTGTTGTTATTATTTGGTTTATCAAAATTCGTCAATTTGACAGAATTATAATAAGAAATGATTAACTCCGTTATTTCCTGTCACCCTGTAATAACGCCGATCACTTCTCGATAAACGAAACTTTGGCGAGATGCATAAAATTCGTGTGGCAGTGAAGAAAACGAGTCGTGCTCGAATGACGGCTTGGAAATCTCATCCGAAAGGTCCAAGCGCACGGTATTTATCTTCATTGCGGCAGGACGGTCGTCTTCGAGCGACGTGACGGGAAAGTTTTCGCACGCCCACCTCGTCAGGGACGGCATTAAAAAGGGAAGAAGAGACGCGGGAAGTCCTCTCGCGAGGAACGGGAACCGCGAACACGGTCGCCGGGACAATTTTCCACGCTATTAGGACCGCCTAACAGCCACGCGACTGGCAGTTTACAAGCGCGGCTCGCACATTTTCCCGGGGTATACATTACAAGCCCTCCGGGCGCGGCGCACCGAGCGGCGCGCGACGCGGCGGCCGGTGTCGCGATATGCAAAGGACCGGCAGGGATTATTCTCACGTTTTCCAAAACACTGGCGAACTGCAAGACTCGACACAGGCGATATGCAGATTTCGGCCGACCACCCACCGACCCACGCCCTCGCAACCTGCGCGAGAACTCTCTCGCTTCCGTCGACGAACAACCCTATCTCCGGCTTGGTTCGCAGCAGCGTACGCCATTAGGCTTGTACCTAGCCATCGCGTCAAAGTGGCGCACGATGCGGTTGGCACCTCTGCCAAACGATAACTGTTAACCACCCGACCACCCTCTCGCCCTCTTCGTCTATCTGGCCCCGCGCTCGTCTCCGTTATATCTATATCTATATCAAATTTTTGGTCTCGCGGCATTAAGGGTGCGTTTATACCGAGTTGAATATGGGAGAACGGGAAAAATATTTGGATGAACTGCAAGACTTGGTAACTTCTGATCAAATTTTCGAATAAGAATTCAGCGTGTCTGGACTTCCATTTCGAAACTGATCGTTTCGATACGGGAATGGCAACTTCGTACAAATAATTGTAACAATTTGCTTCCAAACTATTCGAAATGTTAATAGACAGGCATCCAGCTGTCTACAATTCGAGTATCGCGCGCAGCTGATAAAAAGGGGGACAACCGGTTGACAGTGAGGAACGAAGAAGGTTATTTGATGAGGAAGGAAAGAACGATTCGATGATGGGCAACCCCAAGCAGGGAAGGGTGGTGCGAACTGACGGGGATGTTGCGGGAAACCGGAAGGGGGAGATAAATAGACGGAGACGAGACCGAAGATAGGGTGGATTTTTTTCGGGAGTAGTGACAGATAGATTGACAGGGGCGGGAGAGATACGGCTGGTTCGTGGCTTGTCCGAAAAATGGGGAAGAAGGTGGTCCTGGAGGGTGCATACCTTGAGGGAGAGATGGATGGACGGGTTGCTCATATGAAAATCGACGTGGGAAGAAGAATTCTTTGTGCTGCGAGGAACGCGTTGTTGCTTTAGCTAAATTTCCACTGGTTCGTTATCGCGAATTATTTTAGCTGGACGGCGGCGGCGTGGTCAAAGGGTTGAAACAGGGAGTCGGAAAGGAAAAATTGCGAGCGGTCACGTCGATAAAACGGCGAATTCGCGTGGACTTCCCCAGTCGAATTATCATTAGCGCGAATATACAAATCACGGGGTTCGTGTGCATGGCAGAGCAGAGGCCGCGCGGGCTCTCGGTCCGCAGCGTTCGTGTGAAGCGTGGGCGTTTGTTCGTCGGAGATCTACGTTTACAGCGGAATCCTCGCGTCTGTGCTGCCATTCGTGTCCGTTTCTCGACAATTAATCACCGGGCCGCTCCGTGTGCCCGTGTCCGTCGCAGTTTCTCAAGCAGCTATCGGTGTCCGGTTCCGATTTGTGTCTGACCGGTGTGTTTCTGCTTCTGCTGTCGGCTGGCCTGTTTACCCCGCCGGAAATATATCTTTCGCGTGCACCCTGCGTCCCAACCACCCCCGCAACGTTTCCCAAACTCCCGGGTCGTTTTTAGATCGTCCACTGGGTCACGAAAGCTGCGAGGCAGAGCAACCCCCTCCCCGCCCCGCCTCCGGTACCCCCGTGGTCATAAAGCAAACAGATAGAGCAATTCCCTTTTCGGAATTTAGTCGCGCCATCGTTCATCGTCCCTCCGACTCTCCCTCCCACTCTCTTTCTCATTTTCTCGCTCTCTCGCTCTCTCTCTCTCTCTCTCATTCTCCGTGTGTCGCGTGAACGTTTCGCTGCTCTGCTATTTTCGAGCTTTCCACCGGCTGTCCGGTTAAACGGCACCGTTTTATCATTCGATTTAACGCCGCGGCTCGTTCCCGACCGAGAGCGACGGATCCCGCGCCGGAAGAAAAACCTCCGGACCACGCGATGGGAATTTGCGAAGCTTCGTTCACGAAACAAACAGTTTCCCGCATCGACATTTGCCGCGTCTTATCCGGACACTTCGGTGTTTCAAACAGATATCGAAGTACTCTGAACCTCTGGAAGGCATTTTTCTCCATTGAAAATTTGAATTGTTTTTAGGAACAATTTTTCTACACAGACCGAGTAACATAAACAAGCGGGCGGCGGTTGATTCTACATATACGTATAAGTCGAAAGAAAGGAATAACATTTTTTCGTTTGACGCCTCGTTTTCGAGAAAATCGAGGTTAAAGATTCGTCGGATTTGCATGCTTGTGAAGGAAGTAGAATTGATCGGTCATGGTCAGACGCGTCAGATTCCTCGTTGTACCAATAATCTTTGTATCAAATTGTCATAGGGTAATGGTTAAACTGAACACATTAATATTTTAAATGTTCCTTTCAATTACTACGGTCACCGCTGCTAGTACGATCGAAAAATTACGCTGCAGAGGGACAATGTAATCTGCAACATAATCTAATGACTAGCTCCTGACAATGGATCTAATTTTAGCGATCGCTAAAAACAAGAAATTCAGCATTTATCATTTTGTCGGGCTTTATCTAGTGTTCGGACAGGCTTTTCATAGAGAAAGTGTTTCAGCCGTGACAAATTATCGTCGATTACGATCTCCATAGAGGTTTTCTTTCGATTCGCGACAACATTCGTCCCCACCGGGACTCGTGTCTAGCAACATTACCAGCGTCTGTCCGCGTGTTGGTCAGATATTATTTTTTTGCCGGGGGCTACGTGAGATAATGGTGGCCAGCGAAGCGAACGAAAGCATAACTCTACCCGATAAAAAGCTTTTATTACCGGCAATTAGGATAAGCTCGCCCCCCACCCGCACCGCCTCTCGCCACCCCCGTCCACCTGTCCCTTCAGTTTTTACGTTTTTCGACTCGTTTCCTCGTTACCTCTTGTTCGACGAACATGTTACAGCCAGCTCGAACATGGTCAACCACTTCTGGAACTTTATGTTAGCGATGAGCAAACTTTTCTTAGTGAATTGTAAGTCACAGGAGCTAAACACAAATTTTCCCTTTCGTTTAAAAATGTTGCTATTCATTACAAAATATCTAGAAACAACTCATCTTTATGTAAAATAAAAATTTTTCATGTCAACTGTGGCGACAGCAGCCGAATAAAAATGTGTTTCTTCTTTTGATAATTTTAATAAGTTGACAAAAATGTAACAATTTTTACATTCGCTTAATAATATCAAAAGCCGGACTTATTAACAATTTTTACATTCGCTTAATAAGATCAAAAACCGTACTTACAGTCCATTGCTGGCATACCAGTATTGTTATTTATTTTGACAAGTTTTAGTATCAATTGCCAATACTTTTCCCTACTTCCATACTTGATTACCGAATTACTTGAAAACCAATAGAAAGAATTCCTGCCATCGCTACACCGAGTGTATTTCCTCGTTTGTCCAAACATCCCGGACGCGATCAAAGAGAATCCTGAGAAACGGGGCATTTTTTGAGACCGATAGCGCAGGTGGTCTTAGACGGAACACGGAGGAAACTCCAATTATTTTTCGAAGTCTCGAGAATTGTTCGTACCTCGCTGAAGTTTACTAAGTACTGCCTTCTCTCCCGTGCCCTGGGAATCTCCTACGAGTCATCAATTTTAAGGTGAGACGATGCGAATGGATGTGACTTGGAATGTTTCCCGAGTTTGATATGACCGGGATTTTATGCAATTTGTAAAACGGCGTCGTAAACGTTCGCCGAAGTTTAATCAGCCTTCTATCTTCCTAACGCGGGAGGACCGTTAATGGAATAGCTAATGAAATGCCCCTTCAGTTACAATTTCTGTAAATTTGCCCGGGGAAATTTAACGTCAATCCACCGGCGATTATTCAATCATTTTTCAGAATTTATCCATGAATACAGATCTCCGTATCAATTCTCCGATGGCAGCAGCGATTTCAATCGTGTCACTTCTGATAATGCAATCTAATAATTTAGGGTAACTCGAATGGTGAGACTCAGATCGATTTTGAGGTCCCATGGAAATCACCGACACAGATTTCTCCGACACGGTTTTCACCGACAACATTTCATTAATTTTTTATTAATTAATAACTTAATTAATGTGGATAGAATGAAAATCAGTGGAAAAACGAAATATGAAACCGAGTGTTCTTGAATTAATTAATTAATAAATAAAAAATTAATGAAACGTTGTCGGTGAAAACCGTGTCGATGATTTCCATGGGACCCATTTCTATTAGGTCCAATAAGGAAAGCAACGAAAATACTATATTAAATAAATGATAAAGTAAAAACATTGTATTAAAGAGTTATGTATATCTCAAAATGTCTGTGTTTCGAATGCTCGCGTCGTTTTAGAAATCGTTTAAACCTGTTCAAGCGTCAATAGAATCTAAAAGTCTGAAGACTCGTTCCAAGTAAGAAGCATGCGTATATTTTTTACGGTTCAGGCAGAAAAAATTCATAGAAACTAAGGTGTCACGACCGTGGTTCAGCCATCGGTAATAATTGATATAATCAATGATGGATAACATATACCTTTTTGATTTTCTTTCTATACTTAATCTGATAATGTTGTACGAGGAACTAAATATTAAATATTATTGTTTATGTAATCAATATCGAACGATCGTATATTATACCACATTGCGTGCGATAGAATTAGGAGACCTCATTTCTAATTTGAATCTTATTGAACGAAATAATTGCGTAGCGAAATTTATTTAATTAAATGAGATTGAGTCATTTTCACATATAAATCGTGAGCAAATATCCGCTGAAGACTATCTATCACTGAAAGCTGAGAAGAAAGC
This sequence comes from Lasioglossum oenotherae, assembly GCA_028455765.1. NCBI lineage: Eukaryota > Metazoa > Arthropoda > Insecta > Hymenoptera > Halictidae > Lasioglossum > Lasioglossum oenotherae. The sequence goes on along the minus strand of CM052294.1, from coordinate 2,225,845 downwards.
AGCTAAGAAGAAATCGATCTAGGAGATGCGCAGAGTAATATGATCTAGCCAAGAGGAGGATGACAAATATGATCTAAGAGAGTGACAGAGAAGTGAGCAATTAAGAGAGATTGGTGATGAAGTAACTTAATTAATTTAATTATCAGCTTAATTATCACTTAATTAATTATCGCTTAATTATCAGATTAAGTATAGAAAGAAATTCAGAAAGGTATATGTTATTATACATCATTGATTATATCAATTATTACCGATGGCTGAACCACCGGACGTGACACAAGGTTGTCGAAAAACCAAATAGGAAATAGAATAGTCTTCGCCGACAGGAAGCAAGCCTAACCGCAGCTTATTTCCGTTGGGTTAGCAAAAATCCGGAGCAGCGAGGCCCGTCGAGGGCCGCTAATCCGCGAAGCGCAGTTATAATAATCGCCCCGTGAAATTACGGGCGAACGAAGCAAGCCAGAACGCGTTGGGAAACGTCGCGTCGTCGGTTGTAGGGTGGCCCGGTGCCCGACCCGTTTCCGCGGAGTTCGTCTCGCACGAGATGTCGTTCTACAGCGGATATGTCCGCCGTAGTCGTTCCGGAATAATATTTTTGGCCTCGGTCCCGAGATCAGACCCCGCAACGTGTCTTCTCGCCCCTGATCCCGCGCCGTGCGCCCATCCGATGGCGATCACCGTTCCAAAACGGTGCAACGGCAGGTTACAAGGAGCATTTCGACGGTGTCTCCGCTAAGCCGCCTTACGAGGATCATTACACTGCCGGGATAGGCGTAATGGGCAAACGTTACAACGACGCGATGCCTCGGCGCGTTAATAAGCCCCCGAACCACCCCTCGAGTCACCCTCCGAGCCACCCCCGCGACCCTGATGCTGAGGAGACCGAGGATCCCTCCTCCCTCCCAGCATAACAGGCCTGCGGACGATTGCTACTGGGCTGGGTGCTCGTAGACGTCACAGCAAAGGCAGCTGTACCTTCAACCCTTCGTCGTTGTGGATTTTATAAAACAATAAAAATATTAAATATGTTTTTTCTATCGATCGTATTTGCTGATAATAAATTTTTAAATGTTTTCGGGGGGCGCAACGGTTCGATCGTTTATTACGAATTAGAAAGCAACTTTGATAATTGTCAAGCAAAATCAACGTTCCGATCCTAGTTTGGATCTTTTTCAAGATTTATTTGAATTAGCAAAGTTGCTTTATAATTCGTAATTAATGATCGAACCGTTGCGCCGAAAACATTTAGAAATTAATAAAAATATTACTAAGATGTTGGGGAAAATTGCCAATTTGCATAATCGATTTGTATGTTTGCAACTTCGGGAATTAAATCATTATACAGTGAACGGTTTTACGGTACCCTTAAACATCAAAGTGGGCCTTTCATTTCTGATGCAGTTTTCAGTGCGTAATAGTCCTTTAGAAAATCTGAAAAACGCACACAGTATCTTAAAACATCCTCAATTATACAGTTAGAAGCAAAACTGATCACACACACTCTAAATCAGAATAACTTTTTTCGGGTTGGATCAAATGACTTTGATTTCTCTGTAAGGCTAGAAGAAATATTAGCTAAACATTGATTTTTACGACTTTTTTAGCTGGGCCAATAACGAAAATTTAGAAGATGCGTTTGGTCAACTTGTATAAATTATATATACGCTCCGAGAATTGCATTGCAATTGGTTAATTGGTTTACGAGTTACGATCAAAAGTGGTAAAAAGGCCGAAAATCTTGGAAAATAGCAAATTTTTCCCACTGTTGATCGATTATAACTCGTGAATCAATTAACCAATTTCAAAGAAAATTTTCGGAGCGTATATAATTTATACAAGTCGACTCTAAACACATCTTTTAAATTCTCGTTATAGACCCAGCTAAAAAAAGTCGTAAAAATCAATTCTTGTTATATTGTTTTTCACAATTCCGACCAAATGCATTTTTTCGACATATTTTTTGGACGTCATTCACTAAACTAATTCTTCTAGCCTTACAGCGAAATTGATGTCGTTTGGTCCATTCATAAAGAAGTTATTCTGATCTACAGTGTGCGATCAGTTTTGCTCCTAACTGTATTAGTACATTTAGAAATGATTTTTATTATAGATTTGAAGAAGTGTCTTTTAAGGATTAAGGATTAAGGGCGAATTTCTCCGATATGCAGATCGATCTCGCAGTCTATCGGATCGTGGCGAAACTAAAAATGCGAGTCAACTTCTCGCGTTTTATTGGTGCACTCGCGGTTGTTCAGCGACGCGCGACGGTGTTCCCACAAATCACAATTGGTCGCAAGGACGCGGTCCATGGAAATCGGGAGGGAAACGGTCGGGGCAACGTTAACGGAGCGACGTTAAAACGAACGCGTGGAATCGTGAGAATCGCGCGGGCTCCGAGAGCTGAGGATCGAGGATTTTATGGACAGAAAAAGCTTCGTGGATGCGTCGACCCATAAGTCAGCCGATACATTCGCGGCCGGACGACGCTTAGATAACTTAATTACCTTTAGCAGCATAAATAACGACAATCGGGGTTGATAACGAGGATGCACGACCCTTTTATACGCGTAACCTGCCGCGCCCTGTCCGGACCGACACTTTTATATTTCGAGAATCATTCCGTGGTTTATACTGGTGCGTTATCTGATACGCGCGTTTCATAATGCCCTCCCCTAATCGCCCCGTTCTTTTTTCGACCGGCTTTTAAACGCTCATTGCCACCACGATATACATTCTCCTTTCTCCTCCTCTTTTGCCCCCCTCTCCCTCCTTTTTTCTACCACACCCACGACTGTTGTTGTTTATCGAAGCGAACGTAGCTGGCGATAAGCGAGGAACGTTAGAATTACCGAGAATATACCTGTGGATGATCCGAACGACGCCATGAAGTCCGGCTCTCGAGAGGCATTATGTGTTTGTTTGTCCGCTTCACGAGTATGTGAAAGCGCCAGAGCATTCGAACCTTTTTTTCCGCCCCACGTATTTGTGCAGCCTTTTTTCCGTATTTTATTTCGTGGATTTTGGCGAATATTTGCGGCGAGAAGAGCTGCTTCCGATAATGTTTTAGGGGGTTGCTCGGGTCTCGTCATCCTGAACAGCGCTGTTAAGCTGAACAATGTGTGGTCGGAAGTATGTATATAGATTTTCACAGAGAAGTTAAATAAAAAAAAGTGCATTCTTCTTCTAATAATTTTAATAAATCGAGAATATATGTATATAATATACTGAAATCATTCGATTCTTCCGATGTCTTCACTAGTATTCGGCATTTTTGTAATGATATAATTGTTAAGAAAATATAATTGTATAATTGTTAAGAAAAATGTGTTTCCTTAGAACCATTCTTCTATCACGAAGAGCGGAAGTAATCTTGAACATTGCAAATACAGCCAATTGTCTCTGAACCAAAACAGTCTACACAACAGCTAACCGCCTAATTTCTCCCGAGCGGAGTCGAATCGCATAAAACCGGTTCTAATCATGACAAGCCCTCTCCGGGGAACAAAAATCCGACGGAACGAACCCTCGAAGGGTGGAAACAAGAGCGTAAACGGTGCGCGCAATTAAATCGCGCCATAATCGAGGGTGCGGGTTAAACGGAGCGTCGAATAGAGACAGAGAGAGAGAGAGAGAGAGAGAACGAGAGGGAAAGGGATGAGGCGGACGGGGGGGGGGGGGAGAAAGAGAGAGGTACCGAAGAATAAACAAATCGTAGAGCGTCATAAAGGTGGCGGCGAAATGATCGTTGTCATTTATTCGGCCCTCGAAACTCAGCCCGGTTGAAGAGCCACCGAAAAAGGACGGCGCGTGGGAGGTTTTGAGGGGTTGCAAGGGGTTGTGGGGGGTTGGGGACGAGGCCAAGTGTAATCGTCGGCCCGGTATCGAGTGCTTTTCACGCCCGTTTCCGGCCGGGACACGGGGGTTGGTTGAAATTTTGTGCCACACACACACACCCCCCGAACGTCCGACAGACCTTTCGCGAGCTTGTTTATTAAGGCCGTTTCACTTTTAATAAGCTGGAACCGGGACGGCCGCGCCTTCTGCCGCCGCCAGTACCAGAGGATCACTGGTTCCTCTCCCTCTCTCTCTCTCTCTTGTTCTCTTGCTTTCTCTCTCTTCCCGTCTCTCGTTAAAGCCGCGGTTTCACGCTGACCAACTTTTATTAGATCCGACTGCGTGTCCGGCCGGGGCCGGCTGTTGTTAAAGCCCGCTAACTTATGCCGGGGCGTTAAGCTCCGTGTGAGCCGTAACGATCCACCCTCGTTCCCCTTTCGGACACTTTTTCGCCGAACCACCCCCGAAATGTGCCTGCGAGCTGCGTCGACGGACGCCCGGAAAGTTTGTTTGATCACTTATTTCTCGTCCCTTCATTCGAACCTTCGAGGACAACCGTTCACCCGTGGTATACTAAGATTTATTGTGCGATTGCAGTGATCAGAATTCCTTTGTCGTTCATAGTCTCTTTGCAGAAGAAGTTATTTCTTCAATAGCTTATACACCCTCTGTCCCAACAATAACCGGAATGACTCTAGTTTAGCGAAAGTAGTGGTGCCATCTGTTAGTCGGAAATTGATTTATGAATCGTGAGCGTTTTTTACTAACCTGTAAAGATTTCATAACATTTCGTTCAGCAGAAGCCACGATACGACGCATTTAATGATAGTAGTTTGTGTACATCGGTCGAAAAATGAATCAGGAACAAAGACTCTCCATTACTAAGTTCTGTGATAAGAACGGTATAAGTGCTACGAAAACGCTTCAGATGCATAAAATCGCTCATGGAGATAATTAAATAAGGTTCGAGATAATTGTTTATCGCAAACACAAGTTTTTGAATGGCATCGACGATTTCGAGAGGGCAGAGAGGATGTGGATGACAATAAACGTTCAGGCCGATCAATTGAGACGATGACCGCAGAGAACATCGAAACAGTGCGTGATTTCGTAAAAATTACAAAAAAAATCTTGAGTGAGATTCGCGGAAATGGAACTTGGAACACCCAAGACAGTAGTTCATAGAATTTTAACCGAAAAACTTGGTCTTCGGAAGCTAAATTCAAAGTTCGCTCCACATCGATTGACGGATGACCAAGAATTGAACCGAATTGGGCATGAATTCTTTAACGTCGCGATGGCCATGGAGAAGCTTCGTTATAGAAATTAAAATATTTATTCACGTATGATAAATCGCGTCGAAAGTCGTCGATGCAAGGGAGGCGCATTGATATCAAAAGAAATTTTCGAAACGGCGCGAAGAAGATATATCGGGAAGACTTTACCGAGAGATCCGACGAGCGTTATCAAGCCCCAGACGAGCGGCACCCTCGACTGTTCATCCCCCGCGGGTTGTTGCATGATTAAAGGGCCTCACGCCGAACGAGATATGCCCGAAAGACTTTTCAGCCGGCTCTCCCGATATTTATGACTTGCCGTTCGCACGGCCAACTCACGTAAACGCGTTATAAGTATTCTGCTCGTGTGCCCAGGCCCTTGCCGCCAACCCTTACCGATGTCCTGCGCTTACCTTTTGCACCCCATTGTTCCCTTTCCACGACAGAAACAGGAACTGTGCTGGTCATGGAAAAACCAACGCTGATGACAAGCTTCTTTCTACTAAACTGACGAGTCTGTAAGTTTATAACTCACTGGAGCAGAGTATAGACTTCCACTCACCCCTCCAACTTTCACTTCTAACCCTTACACTTTAAATCACTATAATTTTGCAAAAGACATTTTTAACCCTGAAGAAATATCTCTGGGAAACCGAGAGGCTTGACACTGAAAATTTAGGAAGCACTCTTTATTGTTTCGAAAGTATGGAGTACACTGAGAAAAAAATTCTGTCGAAACAAAAAAAATATAAGTTGATTCAATAAGATGTACTATTGAATAGTGCCAATATCATATGAACTTATTTTAATATTTAATACTATTGAATTTCAATAGCTAAACTCACTTCCGCCAATCATGTAAGCCAATAGCTTTACCATCAATGTTTAAAAACAAAAAGATATGGCCTCAAACCGATTCCGGTATACATCAATACATTTTTCAAATTTTTTTAACATATCTGATTGAAGGAAAAAAAGAAATATTACGAATAATAATATACGGTATTGAATCAAATACTATTTTCAATCATTTCATGATAAACAATTCAAATACATCACGATTTGCTTGTAAATTTCATACTATTGAAAGGAATACATTGATATTCATCCAAGTAAAAAATTACAATAACACGCGTGTTATTGAAGTAACTACTTTTTCTTCTCAGTATACCACTTAAATAAAATTCACAACAGTTTGAGAACGGTAAAAAATGGTAAAAATGAGAGAAAATTTAACCTGCTTCTAATAAAAACACACACATCATGATTTCTGATGTTTGTTTCGGGACCCGTGAGTAAAGTCGGCGCATGGAGCGAACAGCAATAAAAAACAGGTGAGCCTAAGTTGCAGTGCTCGTTTCCAAGCAACGAAAGGGAAATTAAATAACGAAGTAACGGTCGCTTCGCCGGCGGGACGAACACTATCTCGTCACTCTCAGGGTAATAACACATTATACCGGGACGTTTATATCGGCGATACTTGCGTCAACGAGTTTTCGTTGAACGCTCGTTGGCCGCGTCGAGGGCCGCGACGGAAGCAACCTATCGCTAATGGAGTCGATGGGTTAATTGGTGTGTAACGTCAATTAACCGTCCCGGGCACGATTATTCCAGGCCCGATTTTCATTCCGCCTATGATAATTCGTGCGCCGCTTTGACCGTGTTAATTACCGCAGCGGTCGCTTTGAAAGTTTCCAGCCTGAACTCGAGCAAAATTTGTTAAATGACGAACTGGAGAAGAAATCAGTGTGTGTCACCGGGGGTCAAACGAGGGGTGATTCTGTAAGCTAAAATGAAAATCGCAAAAATTCTTGATTTTCAAAGTACAAAGGGTAAAATCACTTATGATGTTTCAGTGTACCCTTTGAATACTGTGTACAACAACACAAAATAATTTCCCGAATAATTGCGTAAGTACGAATAAATCGTGTTTTCTATAAAATTGAGTCATGATCCTCTCAGGGACCATTTCCACACGTTTCAATACACTTGAGTGCAAAATAAGTCCCAAAATAAATTTCCGAACGGAACAGCGAGTGTCTTGACTACAGCAGAGACAACCGCGTCCATTGTCCTCGACCGCAGGGTTAATCCCCGAAGTGGGTGGCCCATATTTTATAGTACGTCCTTTACAATAGATACAGATGTTACAACGTCATACGAATTATAGGATTATCTCGTCTCGTCGCATAAATAAATTTCCCGGAAGCTCGGGATGGATAATTCAAAGCCGAGCTGGTAAGTCCCTTTCCGCTTCTATCTTTCGCTGTGGAGCGACGCTTTCTGCCGGAGTAGGGTGCGTTTACGTTGAAGCTGCGATACAGGCTTTAAGAGCGTCGATCAGGGCGGCGGTAAAAGCCGATCAAAAATTGAAACGTCTTTAAAACCATTGGGAAATTTGTTTCTCGTGACTAAACCTACCCCCCAGTGCGAGCTACACCATCAGAGTTTTACACGAACTTCTTCCTTATTTCTTCTTCTTAAAACTTTAGAAAACAAATCGTGTAGCAATGTTTTAATAAATATTTTCAACGTGTTAATCAATTCGATGATTAAAGAAATAATTAAATGTATGTATGTCTCGTATGTTTGGAAATTAATTTTAAAAAACTGTCATTCTGCATGGAGATCCTTACTTCCCCAAAACGCGACCTTGCAAATAAAACAGAATAGTTATTTGCAGCATGATACACATAAAAATGTACTTGTAAAACATTTCACCATTTTCTAGCAGATCATTCGGTTTCGTTTGAAATCAGCATCGGAGAATGGTTCGCCGAAGAATCTGAAGCACACTCGGGAGAATCCATCCGAGTTAGAGGTCCGAATGTGCGGAGAAATCGGACGTGAAAACACGACGGAGCACTCCGGAAGCATATTTCGAAAGGGCCGTGCGTCTTATCCGAGTCAATTCAACGGGCCCGACTTCCGGTTTCGCTGTAACTATACGTTCTTCCTCTGTCCATCCCCGAAGACGACGACGACGCGACGTCGCTCCCGTCGTTCCCGGCCCGCCCTTTATCTTCTCCTGGCCGATACTCGTGGGTATACTCTTTACGAGGCGACGTGCGCGCGATGAGAAAAGTGGGCACCGATCGTATATCAGCGAGGTCGATCGGTTATCGGCGGAAAATATTGCGGGTCGGCGAGAGACCAGCGAGGAGACATTTCTCCGACTGCCAGCCGGTCGACGTTTCTCGATGGAACTCGGGAATCGGAGTAATTGGCCCGGCTCCGGCATTTTTTCAATGCGAACATGTACGCGCCAACAATTTTTGCGAGTCAAGGAGACTCCTCATTCATTACTTGAATCGAGGAGAAAATGTTAAAATGTTACCCCTCTCTCTATCCGTACCGGATTAATAACGCGACCTTGTGATATATGAAGACAGAGACGGACATGCGTGACGAAATAAAGGCATGATTTAACCCTTTGCACTCGAAGCAATTTGAATTCCAAAATCAACGTCTATAAAGCAGTGTCTACTGATTAACCTCGCAAAAAATTGAAGAGGAGTTATTGGGAGAAAAAAAGTTATTACATGATATATATTAATTTTCTGAAAAAAGTATATCGCTTTCGATTGTTTATGCTATCAAAACCATCAAAGAGAATAAAAAAAGCCATGAAATTAATCTATACACCTTCCTTCACATCCTAGATTTGGTCCTATCTCGATTTTATACACTAAACTTGTGAAACAAATCATTTTTTTAACACAAGTTTATCGACACTTCTCTTGGTCACGAGAAGTGTTACTTTGAAGTATCTAAATAATACTCCCTGTGGAAAAATATTATTGTAGATTACTCGCGTATATATTCAGGTTTATGAGAAAAAAGTTTTAGTCATTTTGAATAAACTTAAAATATATTGACTTTTGGCGAGCTAAACTGGCCAAATACCCCACTGTGCGGCGGTCATTAACCGACGCAAACATTTTTCCGTCGTCTGCAGGAGTGCGACCCGGTAGATACAGTTTAAGTGCGGGCAGGAGCCGCGGCACCGGTGATCGATCGTGAAAAGAACCAATCCCGTGGAAACGAGAGAGCGAAGCGAAAGAGGAGAGACCGCCGCTGCGGCCGTTTCTGCTCTTCCGCTCGAACGTAATTTCGATCTATATACCGTAACAACGTATATAATGTAATCAACGGTGAATCGAGTTCCTTTAAAGTCGGAAAACCGCGCCGCAACGGAACGGTCCGCTGCCTTCCGCCATTGTTACCCGCTCTCTATCTTTCTCTCTCTCTCTCTCTCTCTCTCTCTCTCTCTCTCTCTCTCTCTCTGTTTCTTCTCCTCTCTCCTTCCTCGCGTTCTATTCCGAAGAAAGTTGTTTGCCTATCGAATACAATATTTCGGAACTTTCCGGTTCTCGAAAACTACCATATCCAATCAATCCGACCGTTGTAACCCTCGAACGGTGGACGATTTACAGTGACTCCCATTAATATTCGGACGCTCTAAAAAACGCGATAATCTTTTTAATATTGGACTAAACGATTCAAACTTTTTTCGGCAGCTAGAGCACTTAGTTCGCTACAGGATGTGGAAAGAAATTTTTTCGAAAATTACAATTGGTCGGAATTGTAGAGAAAATATTAAAAGATCCATTTTACAACTTTTTTATGTGGGCCTATATTGAAAATTTAAAAAATACATTTCGTAGATCTGTTTCAATTAAACATATCCTGAAAATTTCGTCAAAATCGCTCGACGTTGCAATGAGCTACAAGCGTTTAAAGATGGTAAAAATTGCAGATTTTCACGATTTCCGGCCTATATCGAAGAATTCTCACATCTTCCAATGCCTGTCAGACCTGCAGAACGTACTTTTTAAATCTTCAATGTAGATCCACATAAAAAAGTTGTAAAATGCAACTTTTAGTATTTTTTCTAAAATTCCGATGAATTGCTATTTTTGAAAACAAAAATTTCACATCCTGTAGTAAACTAATTGCTCTAGCTTCCCAAAAAGGTTCAAATTGTATAGTACAATATTTAAAAAGTCATCGTCTTTTTTAGTGCGTCCGAATATTAATTCGAGTAACTGTATGTCTCGACAGGGAAAATGGACCAAAATCTTTTCCATTTTACACCATAACCAGCCTCCTGCTCGAAATATAGCGTTAAAATTTAACAAATTTTTACTAGATGCTCTACCTCGGCTCATTGACCGTTTAATTTGTTTCATCTCTGAGGATCTTATCCAGCTGTAGAGGAGATTGTATGACTTCAGAGATATCAGCGAAGCAAAAAGTGCATCCGCTGGTCCCGGTGCAATTCCTCGAATATTAATCGGCAGGGAGCCGTGAGTGGAAGCGATCGGTAGCGTGGCGTTTCGACCATCAAAAACTGCGCCCGCGCCGTCTATTAGGGAAACCTCTTTGTGCTCTTAATATTCCGTAGCAGCGGAATCGATCCGAGCAATCTTCCAGTCCATCAGACAAAAGAGAGACGGGGCTCGGGCGAACGTCGGCCCGAAGAACGAGAAGCAGGAAGAAGAAAATCCTTCCATAAACCGTTGCCATCAAGCCGGCTGGTATACAAGCGCGACGAGGGACGAATTCCTTCACAAACGAGAAAGTTAAGGTCGGACGCGCGGTATCGTAATGATTATAGCTCGTAAAGCGTGCGAACTCGCGCATAAGCTTGGCCAAGAACAGACGAAACTGCCGGTAGGAACAGGCCAGACCAATATCCGTGCTGTGCCTCCTAAGTCATGCGTTTAAATTACCTTATTATGAGGAAGGGCTGTCATAATTACGGGGCGAGGGCTCCACGACCGCGCCGCAGTAGAAAACGGGAGTAGGATGGGCCACGAGCAAGCAAGCAAGCAAGCAGGCAAGCAAACCGGGCCAGAGTGATAGAGTAATTAACACCCAGTCAACGCCAGACCGTGCCAATAATTTCCTACCATCTCCGACCGACTGACTCTACGCGAAAACCACTCGATTTGTCCCGTGCTCCCAGGCGCGGAGATACACTTAAAAATGAATGGCACACGTATCGGCAATTCCCTTTGACGGTCCACGGTTCGTCCCGCGGGCGCTCAAAGCTAAGGAACAGCATGCAGAGCTCCATTCGCATCCTTCTGTAATGAAAGGTTTATTTTAATAGCGCGTTTGATCGCAGATTTGGTGTCGCGTGAATGCAACATTCAGACTCAAGCTAGAAATCGCAGGGAACTTGAGATGCAAGTCAGAAGTCACCGAAACCCACAAATATACAGTGGCTCACGAAAGTATTCGAACGCTTACGTTTATAAATTGTAATGGATAAAATAAGATGTACTAAACTAATCTGTATAGGACAATTTGGTATCTATAGTAAGGGGGAAGTGTCAAGATTATGTGAGTAAAATTTGAAAAGGATTCAACAACAACTGAGAATTGCTGAGACCCACAAACTTAATAAATAATAATTAAGATTTTTGGGACCCATTGGTTAAGATTGAAGATACATGCAGAGTCTAGTAAAACACGCAAAATGAAATTGGTGGACTCTTGCAACCTGAGACCCAAGCTAGAAATCACCGATTCTGAGACCTACTAGCTTAACTAAGGGGCTTTTTGAAGCCTGAGACACGAATTAGAAATTACTGAGGCTCACAAAAATGGATCTCAGGAATTTTGAAGCCTGATTGGTCCATTTAGAACCAATCGATCTCCCTCGAATTACATTTAATATTCAGAAACCTGAATTATACACAGTGATGAAGTATTAAAAATATTCAGGTTAAAAGATGAACGGAACGAGAACTGCTTCGTTCAGGTAGAAATTTGCAAGTATCACAGGATGCTTTTGACATCATGTTGACTGGTTTTTTTTACCGTTCGCTGGTCTTGTTCCGTCGATCGGAGCAGCTTTTTGCCGGAGATGTGACGCGCGTGGCACAAAAGTTCACGTTTTCCGCAATGAAGACTCGTGGAAAACGAGGTCTAGCGTTTCGGAAATTTCAGTCCCTTTTGTGAACGCATTAAACAGAGCCGTTTACACGGTTACACGAACAGCGTGTGTGCCATAAACGAGGGAACAAGGGCTTTAGTTTCTACGCCTCAGGTCACCGGTATCGACTTTTTCGAGTGTACGCGATTGCCACGGCCCCGAATCCTTGCGACGCGCTTTAAGGGTGCTGTCTCGCGTAAACGGGTCACAAAAACGATTTTTTCATTGCATTTACTCGGAGTGTAGGACCATAATACTTTCCCAAAATATTATGTTTCAATTCACTGGAAAAATTTTGACAAGCTATTCCACATACAGTGAACGTGAATATGACCTACCAAACGACCTCATTTTTTGTAATCAATTGGAAGCATTTGTTTATGAAATGATATGCAAAAAAGATTTTCCGAAAATTATAATTTTCAAGGTTACATGCAAAAATAAAACAGATACTTTTTAAAACTTTTTCATTTGGGCCCTTAATGAAAATTTCAAATTCATGTGTATTGTTGATCTATGTTAGTCGATTAAAAATCGATAAAATAACAAGGTGAACAGTTAATTTGTCATATTTTTGTTCTATCAAAAAATGGAAGGATAAAATATTTAAGACAAATTATTTCTTTTGCATGCTGATTCAGAATCGTCTTGATTGTTTTACTTTAGTCCACTCTGAGATTTTGAATCATCCACGCGATAAAATTATAAAGATTCACCGTCACTCTAAAAAAAAATTCATGAAAATTGTAAAATTCTGCAGCGTTTACATTGGCCCCTTCGTGACACGCTCGATACATCGATATCGGGTTCCTCCGGAAACCGTGGTAGCCATAGGTATTTCTTTATAAAGTAAATGTTGGAATTAAGGAATATTTGCATTGAAAAAATGCAATATTCGACGTCGGCGACATCCGCTCTCAAGATGGAAATTATCTAGGGCAGTTACCAAAGTATTTGCATCAAAGTATCCACATACATGGATCATGCACGGCGCGTACCTAATTTTAATGTACCTTTAGCGTGCGAGGAATTCTGCGAGAATGAACAGCGAATATAGGCTATACGTATACTAACGTCCGCACTTTAATTATGCATTCCATGGTTACGGGACAGAGCGAAACGAACTATTCCGAAATTTCTGTTCCACAGCCGGCGAAATCGTAAACCGTCAGCTCGCGGGACATTATTAGACGAATTCGTTTGATCGTGCCAGGATAGAAATCGCGCGCGGGACTTTAGTCTTGGAATTTTTGTGAGAAATTGCGGATAAATCATTCCGACAGCTCGATGGTTTTAGTATTAACCGAAACATAAATCACTAGAATTACTAAGTTTAGCTGGGTCTCCGAACGTTCGATAATGTAATGTAGACGTATTGTACAAATCAAAAACTGAATCGCGCAATAAATTCTGTTTGCTATAAAATGTTCCGCGTGAGTTCGAACGTTCCAATATTTTAGGTAGTGCGCGACAACTTTTCATTGACACGGTATATTGCGCACGGTTTGGGGTCTACGTCACTGTTTTCTAACAACTTCTCTGCTTTGATGGTTCAACAATTTTGTTGGTGGAGGAATCAGTGAAGAATATTACTGTGTTAACGCGCATTAGAATCTGGAATTCGAATATTTCTTATTTCGTAGTGAAATCCTCCGATGCCTTTGCAATTAGTTTTATCAGAACACCGTGGAGCCTGAAAGAAATAAGTTGGAAAGTGGCGGTGTGCCCCACGCCAAAAAAACCATGATCCGAAGGTCATACAAAACAGTTTATTTAATAAAAAAGATGCCCCTACTTATTTTAAACTAAACAAAGGAAAAACCAACAAGATTCATCATTGGAGTCCTGAGATATTGAATTTTATGTAGACTCAAAAAATGATGGTTTCTTGCAATTATCTGGAAATCAAGGTCGAAACAAAAAAAAGTGATAGGGGTAAAAGTTGTTCCATTTGGGGTCCTCTACAGGACTATAAGAACTATGAACTACATATACGAAAGTCAAAACAGCGGAAGCGGGTGGTGCGCCTACTTTTAAAGTGGTCCGAAAACATATTTTTTGGTCGCAAAGTAGCCACCGTTGGTAGTACGGTTATTAAAAAATGGCTTGCCGGTGGTAAGAAAGAAGAGTGAAGCGGGAAGGAGTGACAGCACAGTATGTTAATTCGCGGCAGACAGTGGAAGAATAGCGGCGCGCATAAACTCGGCGCGGCAGTTCCTCCGGCTGTACGCTAACTGATACGAATGGTTTTCGCGGTACGTCAGTATGCTAATTTTAACTGCTCGAGCATAATACGGCCCGGCCATACTTTCCATCCGGCGCGGCGTTTCCGTACGGCCACTAATTCCTATAGCTGTTCCGCGGGCCTGTCTCTTCGGCGCCCTCTCTTCGGGGGTTGCAATTGATATATACACCCCCGCGGAGGAGGCCGCATAACGTGTTCCCGTACGGGTTTTCCCCTTTTCGTGGATGGGAGAGCAGATACAACTTCGAAGCCGGGAGTCGTCGGGAGACACGTAGGTATGTCCCCGTGAGTTTATGAGAGCATAACTTAAGGACAAGTATGCGACGAAGCTCGCGGAATTCCGAACTTCTGCCGGTGTCCTCCTCCAACCCGTTTCGGCCGTTCTCTTCTTCCCGCGGGCTCTTTTGACTCGGCCCGGCCCATACGAACGCCCACACCTCTCCTCGCCCCCACCCCCCGCATCCGCGTTTCTACACCTAACGAATGCCCTCCTGTGTCGCAGAAGCGCCAGCCACGTGTGTCGCGTGAACGTAAACACGCGACAGGTATACGCTAAGGTGACTCTTACTTAGCTATAGAGCTCGATATTTTTTTTCAGATTTCCTGGCCTCTTGTCAATTGTAAAGGAGCCTATCCACGATCAAGCATTTTGCGCAACAATGCCTATTGCGCAACATGATTGATCGTGAATGATAGTGATCGACTAATGAATACAATGTGGATTTACGTAAACGTCATGCCAGAGTTGGGCAAAAATTTAATCAACGATTGACGATTAAATTCATCAATCGATTGAATCAGTCTCCGATTTTTCGATGATTTCTTTTTTTAATCGAACACATTAATCAATCGATCATGATTAAAATTTTACATCCATTAATGCCCAACTCTGCACAATATGCTTGATCGTGAATAGGCATCTTTCAGGATTTTCAGATTTCGAAATTACTTCAGGTTAAGTATCGTCGATTTCTCGAGAATCGGAAATTTCATGGTGAAATACTTTTTATATATACAATTCAGCCTTATCAGTCGAGGGGTGACTCAGAGTCACCATTAAAAACTGCTGCACCATTATTCACGATAATGCTTAATTTTCAAGTTAAAATACCTCTGCAAAGGGTTAAGTCTCCATTACTTTATTTATGGTAGATCCTAAAAATATTTACTAGATCCTGTTCGCAATGTCCGCCAAGTGGCTGGATATTACGAGAAAGGGGGTCAAACGATATTTCCAAGGGATAAAAAGACGGAGCAGCAAAGACGCGGGAAGGAGCAAACAGGGTGGCACAGATGGCTGCAGGAGCCTCCTGCGGCATGCGCTGGCAGTTATCCGGCAGAAGTGCATTAGCTTTTGTTTGTCGCCGAGGGAGTAAGGCCGGAACTATGTCGTGAATGGGGTTATTCTTATTCCCTCTCGTCCGTCCGGCATTTTTACACCTCCCGCGTGCCGTCTGCTCGCTTCCAAGCCCCGAGGTGTATCTAGATAGAGTCGCGCGGGTTTTCCGGAGGCCGCCATTCGTCCAGCTGGTTAATTTCGCGTTTGGTGGGGGAAGATTAACGAATGATGTCGCGTTGCTTTAACGAATGGTCACCGGCGCTCGCCAAAACCTGTTTCGCTGCCAGAGGATCTGCCCCCGGAGCTTACATTCTTCTCCGTAAACTGATCCCATTACTGCGGGACTTATCTTGGGCGAGGGGCAATTAGATCGCTAACTGCTGGGGAGCACCATCCCAAAATAAAAAGAAATCTTTAACCAATATATTATTATATATAAAACACTGTAAAGCTCATTTTTAAATTCAAGTCAATGTTTTTCATATTGTTGATCGAGTTTTATTGACTTTTCTACAATCTAAATTTTCCATATTTTCTACTATTGACTCGAAAATTTCTCTTAAAATCGTGCGAAGCCACTCACAGTACGGATTGTGACGCAGTGTGGCCAGAATGAAGTTGGTTTCAACTTCATTTCCCCCTCCAGGCTCTCCACCTGATCCCCTTCCACTATCCTATTCCAGCGTTCAGTCCCTATCGCGCACGCGCAACGTGTCTTCCATTCGCCCCACTCTGCCTCATTCTATTCTCGTGTCACATATTACTTTGGTCATCAGAGAGGGGGTACTTGTATTTCCTTCGATTCCTTTTCGATTACCCCTGTCTGGACACACTGTTGTGACGTCACCCTGTGTATGGGTAGGTTTGTGGGACAGTTCTGGGAACGTGACGTGACGCATTGTCTCGAAGGGCGCCACCTTTGAATACAAATCTTTTATTAAACTTGAATTATTTGTTTCCTATTAATTCGGATTTATCCTTTAACGGTTGGTCGATTGATGTTAAATGAATTTGTTCGTTCTGTTAGAGAGCTTAAGAGAAAAGACATCGATCCAAAGACAATATCGATAGCGGGTCCCATGGAAATCACCGACAGAGATTTCTCCGACACGGTTTTCGCCGACAACATTTCTCCGACTCCAGATTTATCCGACAATAGCTTTGGCCGACAACGCCTTTAACCGACAATGATTTTGACCGACAACGAATTTGATCTTCAACAACTTGAGACACAGTATGATAATATTGTATGATAATACATATAATAATACTGTATGATAATACATACTGTGGTCGTCTTAAATTGTTGTGGATCAAATTCGTTGTCGGTTAAAGGCGTTGTCGGCGAAAACCGTGTCGGAGAAATCTCTGTCGGTGACTTCCATGGGACCCATCGATAGCCGAGGTCGAGACGTGTCGTGAATTCTTCAACATGGAGAGGACGCGAGTACCAATACTTTATTCTGTAAACAAAAAATGTCAAGCATATGCGCGGAGTAATTCGGAGTGATCCACCGTCGCATTAACCGGCCACAATGGGCAATCGGTTGTAACTCGGGCGATTCGTTACAGGGCATCGATTCGAACGGGATCTCCTGTCGATTCGGTTCGCGGCGACCACCGCCACGCGATCCGGACGTCCGGTTTTCCCATTTCCGGAAACGGCCGATGCCGATGCATCCCGCGTGCGCGCTCGTCGAGGAAAGAATTAATCGCGCGCGATCCACTGTTCTCGTGTACCGGCAACAACAGCGACAAAACACCGGGCTCGTGTGGTTGTTGGGGGAGGGGAAAAAAAGGAAACGTGTCCGATAATAACGTGTCACTCGCAAACGCCCGCGCAAGGTTCACTTCCGCGGCGACAGCTCGCTCGAAACGCGTCGCATTGTGCGTTCGTTAACGCGGTAAAGGCGCGTATTCACAGGCCGGCGACTGGACACTCGAACGCGCCGATCAATCGCCGGGATTCACGACGATTCCAACATACTTTGGAGCACGTCTCCGCGAGCTAAGGAGGGGAAACTTGCTGAACGCGTGCTCTGTTGTTAAATAACGCAACAATTTACCATGAAATTTGTTTACATTAAGAAATGCAATGTGTGAACTTTTATTTTCCGGTCATTAATTGCATTGTCGTATTCAAATCGAATTAAAAATATCGGGTAGAGCTGATACAACTTTTCACAACCGTATAAACAAGAATATCGCTTTTAAAATTAATTCGGTTTTCCTTCAAGAGAAAATATGTAAAAGCGTGTATCCTCAGTTTTTCAGCTTCTATATACGCAGTGACTCGAGTTAATATTCGGACGCTCTAAAAAAGACAATAACTTTTTTAATATTGTACTATACGGTTTTTACTTTTTTGGGAAGCTAGAGCAATTAGTTTACTGCAGGATGCGAAAAGGAATTTTTTCGAAAATTGCAATTGAACGGAATTGTAGAAAAAAATACTAAAAGTAGCATTTTACAACTTTTTTATGTGGGCCTATATTGAAAATTTAAAAAAAATACGTTTCGTAGGTCATATTTCAAATATTGACTATTTCTCGAGAAATTTAGCGTTCAAATATATTTCGGATCCACTGTAGATCACAGATTCGCGAGCTGCGGAATATTTTCAATTTAATATTCTCGTTTTAATATTTTTCGTTCCGATATTCCGGGAAGAGCTTTTCGATGTTGCTCTCTCGCAACCTCGTGTAATTACATGTCGAAAATATTCATTAAAAAACGGAGGAATTAATGGGATGTCGAGAAGATACATAATCGGGTCAGTTCTTCCTGTTTTCGACAGTCCGCCACCCCCTATATTAACCGCGAACGAAGATATCGAGGAACGATAACGGCTCGACAGTCGCGGAATAAAGTTCCATGTAATCGTCGCTTTCATAAAACATATTTAAACGGCGTTCCGATTGCGCGGCTCGCGGACAAAATAAATTTACGAGCCGCACGAATAAAAATATATGTATTCGGGACGAAATTTATCGCGGTATTTATTGGGTTATTTTACGAGCGGCAGATCACACCAGCGTGTACGTGCGCGCGCGTGTGCATCGGGTGTTCGGAAAGTAGCACGGGTAATAAATCGTAATCGAGAATACAGGGTGACAAGAAATAACGGAGTTAATCATTTCTTATTAGAATTCTGTCAAATTGACGAATTTTGAAAAACCAAATAATAACAACCATAACATGGACCTTTAGTATTCATATATTTAAGAAGTTTCGAAATGGCCACCCTTTGCGCCGATACAGAGGCTCAAACGTGTTTTGAAATTTTCGGCTATGGGGTCTATAAAGGTCTATGTTATGGTTGTTATAATTTGGTTTTTCAAAATTCGTCGATTTGACAGAATTATAATAAGAAATGTTTAACTCCGTTATTTCTTGTCACCCTGTAAAACACATCCAGCAATAATAATAATTTCCCCGCACTGGAGCCACGCACCAGAGAACGAGAGTAGTATTATCGCGTGGAATACAACTGTGAGAAAGACACTTTCAAATGTTTGAAACAGTCAAGAAATATTACGCAGTAGTTTATAGTTTTCCATACACATTTTTCGACACGAACTTCTCGGAGCACGAACTGGGCGAAAACTTTTTGTGGATAATGTACGAATAATTATCTGAATATTCCGGAAAATAGCGGAAATCAGAGAATTCGAATTTGGGTTACGTTAAAATAATGTTTGCTTCTGGTTCGGCTGCGTAATCAGCTAAAGTTTGCTGGCTTTGAGCTGCATTTGCATAAAAGAGTCTTTCGAGTTTGGTAGTTACTTTGTCGGTAGTAATGTTGATAGATGATGTTTGTTTCTGAGAACTTTCCGATGTGTGTAAGAGGTGATATTATTTTTCGACGTTGTTCGTTTAAGAGCATCGAGCACCCTGTTTAAGAGCACCCTGTACATCGATAAAAGCAATACAGGTTCCAATTAGTTGCCGAAATAGCTCTCCACGCCGGCCATTGTCGAAACATTTTGACAATAACTACTACACGCTGGCTCGACGATAAAGATCGCAATTTTACTGGCACTGTACGTGGCCCACACTACTGTCGAAAACGGGTGTCTTCCCCGTAAATTGAATTACATAGATAAGGATTATAGCAAAGCCCTGTAT
Source organism: Lasioglossum oenotherae (assembly GCA_028455765.1). NCBI lineage: Eukaryota > Metazoa > Arthropoda > Insecta > Hymenoptera > Halictidae > Lasioglossum > Lasioglossum oenotherae. Next base: position 2,206,076 of record CM052294.1, on the reverse strand, counting down.
ACAGGGTGTAGCATAAGTCTTACCGCCCCGGAAGCCTTGTGTGCTTGGTACCATACTTTTCTACACAGACTTTTTGGTGGTTTATCCGAATTCGAGATAAAAAATATTGGGCATTGAACAAACTGACCCTGGAAACCCCTCGTCCGAGGAATAATCTCGAATATCAGTCAGTGGACAGTGCGAGTCTCGTAACATCGCGATTTCACGAGTACAAAAAAATGTTATCAAACAAATATTGCAGATATACAGGGTGGGGCATTTAAATGGGAACACGTAAATATCTCGGTTATCATTAGTCGTACAAAAAATCTCCACAGAATAAAGTTGTACTGTTTCAAGGGGCGAATTTGATGATGGTAACAATTTTTGCTCAAGGTCTTTTTTTTACAAGATTTCAAGGTCATCGATATTTTTTTAAATGTAATGAGGTATTTTTTTAATACATCAATCGACGCAACTGGACATTCGTTATAAAAAAGTACTCACCTATGTATGTCGAAAAGTTAGTAGTTCACGAGATAGTTCCATTTAAATAACTCTAAAACACCATTACACCATTAGTACAATATTGAAAAAGTTATTGTCTTTTTCAGATCGTCCGAATATTAATTCTAGTAACTGTAAGTAACCAAAAACAGATTGCAACATTTGTTTGATAAAATTTTGTTTGTACTCGCACAAATAACTAGCGAGTTATTATCGAAACGTGCTGTTACGAGACTCACCCTGTATACTGGATATTCGACATAATTCCCTACCAATCGAAAGAGACTTTTCAATCGAAGCAATTAAAACGAACAATGCGAAAAGGACGCGAAAACCTCCAGCAGGCGAATCTATGTAACCCTGAAAGTTTCAAATCGCCGACACACTCGGTAGCTAACAAGTGGTCAGGAAGCAAAGACGGGCGAGTACATAGTATCGATTTAAATGTAAAACCCGAGGGAGAGCCTCGAACGTTTGGTCCACGGGGGTAGCTCCTCTAACGCGAACGGGGTTAGTGTGCGCGGAGACAGGGGGTGAAAGCGGAAGGAGAAAGCGAGAGACAAGGGCGGTAGACAAAGGAGAGGCGTAAAATTAATCAGCCCGTAATACGCACTTAGCGCGCCGACACCATCGATCGTGACGAATGAAAAGTGGGACAGGAACCCATTTCCTGTCAGCGTAAGCCTCTGTCACTCGGCAAACACCGGAGATAAAGCGACCCCGCCGATTGACGCTGGCCCTGCTTGTAAATAATGTCGTACGATATTAGTTTGCGATGGCATGGCGGTCCGCGTTCGTTCGCCGTGTTTCCAGCACTGGTCGTTAATTTATCGGTGCACCTGAAGCGGTGATTCCGCATTAACCGTGCACGGAGCTCGGCTCTACAGGGTTAATACGGAAAAACAAGGGACATCGATATATGTATGTCGCAACGCGCGCATCGATGGAAAGCTACGATAATACAGTTTGTACAGCGTTTAACGAAGTTTTCGGGAAATCGGTTTTACCGATCGCCCGTTAATGAAGGGCCGCTGGTCACCTTCCGGTCGACTGCTATTTAGAAATTCGCACCGTTTGCTGCAGACTTTAGAAAATAGTGGAATATTCCGTAATACGGCTGGCCAAGTGGAACAGGATCGCCTGTGGTCAGACGTAGCACTGTGTTAATTCACATAGTTAAATCTCTGTAATTTTAGATAATCATAAATAGCTACAGTTTACGTAAGATAAAAATGTTCTACACCGATTGCATGAAACAGGAGCCAAATAACAGTTTTATTCTTTACTCAATAATATTGGTACTTTAGAAAAAATATATCGATATTAAATTCTTTCAGGTTTTACCCATTTTTGTAATAAATGCATGAAATCTGGGGTATAAAGAATGATCAAAGAAAACGTCCTTCATTGTATAAGTGGAATGGGTTCGTCTGTGGTCAGACATAGCACTGTATACAAGCATTCTGATATTTAAACGTTATGTTAAATCTCTGTAATTGTAGAAAATCATAAATAGCTACTGTTTATGTAAGATAAAATTTTGCTGCATCGATTGCATGAAACAGAAGCCAAATAAAAGTTTTACTCTTTACTCAATAATATTGGTACTTTGAAAAAAATATATCGATATTCAATTCTTTTAGGTTTTGCCCGTTTCTGTAATAAATGCATAAAATCAGCGGTCTACTGATATGAAGAATGATCGAAGAGAACGTCCTTTATTGTATAAGTGGAATGGGTTTGTCTGTGGTCAGACATAGCACTGTATACAAGCATTCTGATACTTGAACGTTGTGATTCATTTCCTTCAATTGTAGACGCTCATAAATAACCGATCTTCATTTAAATTAAAATATAATTATCACATTTTTAAATTAGCATTCGAAGCTCTCTCCGTAATGACGAACGAAAGGCTTCGATGCGGAGGATCTCAATCCGAAAAATGGCGAAGAAGTCACGTCGTAAAACTGGCCTAAATTTGCGTGTCTCCGGCACTCGTTACTCTCGTTCGCGCTGCCAAAAAAGTCTTGAATGGCAGCGGAGGCATCGTTGAAGCGGAAGGAGTCCGGCGAAACAATGTTTCCGGGCCGCGAGGAAAGTAATCAGCCTAATGCCGCGCGGAATACAGAATTCGGGCCGGTTCGGAAAATTCCCAAGGAATTTCAGGGAATTCCGCGATACAAAATGGGACAACAGCCAGCCTGTTTCTCAGCTAATTACATCCGGCTATTCGTATTATCGCTGCGAGTGAAATCCGTTCGAGCGTCCTGCCCGCGATATTCCGGACACGTTCTCGCAATTTGTACCTCGAATTCGTTATTCGCCGAATTTCGCGGACAGGTTTCCCGCGAATGCATCGCGTACACGCCTGTCGAATTTATTAGATCATTTTGTAAGTCTATACCGGTCCGCTTGTCAATTTTGTCGACGTCGATTGTGACTGTTCAGCGCGAAATAATTTCTTTGAAGCATCCGCTAGTCGGTGACTTTGTGTTCTCCGTTTCACATTTTAATTAATCGAAACATAAACCTGTGCAAAATATTTCATTCGGAAAGGAACGTAACAGTACGCCTGATGCTTGTGATTTTATTTTGTGCATAATTATACTAAACTGTGGACATTTATATATTTCCAGTTAAAACCAAGAATTCCATGAAATTATATTAAATTTCTTGGTGTTCAGTAGGTTGAAAATAATGGAAAAGTATTCTCAAATTCTGCTAATGTTTCCACTGTTTTAAACTACACCTGATTTTTGTCATAAATCCGAAGTTTATTAATTACTGCTACGTTTATGACAACCACAGTGATCACTAAAAATGACTTCACAGATTAAAAACACGTCCCCCCTCGGTATTCGCAAACAATTCAAAGATAGATTGAACAGTTTCAGCACGTTTATGCGCAACCCCGCAGTATCGTAAAACTACGAACGGTTATTGTTCACATAGAATTTAAATCGCAAATACTGTTGAAGCGGCGCAATTTCGGCGACCGCGTGTGCAATCATCGACAAGAATCGACGAGATCCGGGAACAGCCGAGATCCTAATTGAACAAAACGCGGACGAGTGAAACGAGTCACTCTACTTTTTCCCTGAATCGGCGACAATAAAGTTGAATCGAAGCCGGGCGGAAACTCACGAGGATTCGTGGAATTCGGGCCAGTGAAACCACGCTCTGGAATATCTCATTGGCGTCGAATTTGCATGGCTCCGCGTGTGCGAATTAAAGAATGCAGGATCTGTACGTTTCGCCGTCGAATCGGGGAAAAGCGCCGGTGAAATTCGTTGTCTGCGAATTTGAAACTTGATCGTGTCGGAGGACACGCGCGTTTTAAACGAGATTCCATCGTGCAGAACAATCTGTGTTCATTGGTGCGGCAGTCAATGTGTTAAAATGGAACTGCAATCAATTAGTATAAAGTACAAAATATAAAGAATAAAAAGTACGCACAGAGTGAGTGTAAAAAGTATTCGTAAAACCGTTCTTTTGATAATGTCCGAATTATATTTAGTAATGTACCTACATGGATTTGTCTGAATACCTGAAGATATAAAGTCAAAACTGAGTAAAACTGACCCAAAACAGCCTGGCGCACCGAGTGCACCGCCCCACCCGAATAAGGACGCGAGTTCACCCCACCCACGAAGGGTTAAATGAAACTATTAGATGACGTTATTGAGGCTGACTTGTTAGTTCTTGATGAAAATTGCTGTTGCTACTGAAAAATGGTTCTATTAAAAATTGTTTAGTCAAGCACCATAGATGTTTTAAAATCATGCGATAATCACCGGACGGTAATGTGTTTAATTTCAGTTCACTTCAGAATGAATAAATTGATATTGAGTGACATTAATGTTGCGACGATCGATTTTACACTGTACAATTAATTAATATCAGAGACGTTGAAGCAACAAAGCGTCGTCTCTGTTTGAAACACACGTTATCTTTCACGGGCAGCAAAGGGTTAAATACTGAGGGAAGATCCAGCAGCAGAGAAGAGGATGTTCCAGGGGCGTGTAAACGGGCGCGCGACAACGTCCCCGGGGAGACAAGGTTGTTGAAGACGCGTCGTTATCGATGTAGCTTTGCCCCTATGTGTAAATAGTAAAAATCGCGTCCCCGGAGCGTCCCGAAGAAAAAAAAAGGAAGAAAGGGAGCCTCGAGGAGATTCACTGGCATGGAAGGATCCGGTAAAAGACCTGTCTCCGTGTTACGGGAACAGGTCGAGCAACAAAGAGAGAAGCAGAGGAGAGAGAGAGAGAGGAACCGAGAGAGAAAAGCGCGGTAGAAGTACGGCGGAACGAACTGTCGTGAACCAAAGTAGTTACGACTTTTCTCTCGAGCGAACCCTCTCTTCTTTCCCACCCCCAACATCATGAGACTCGACTCGTCGCAACAACCATCCTACGGGCTTCCTCCTATGCGAATACCGCATTAAGGAACGCACTCAAACTTTTATGTTAGCTCATGCTGACTGACTTCCCAATATATTCTGTCCGGGTAGTTGCTTTGTGACGGTTAGCCCCCTTCACCCGCCCTCCCACTGCTTCGATTCTTCTGCCGTCTAATTGACAGCGCATCTGTAAGTAATTGGTGATCGCAACTACGCCACTGTGAACCCTTCGCGCTTCGCGATTTATTCGCCCTCGAGGAACCTTTCTCATCCCCTTGACAGTGGCAGCCACAGAAGAGCAAAAGTGTAACACCATTTAAAACAGCACAACTTTCTTTAAATTACAACAAATGGCTCTAGTGTTTTCGAGAACAGTTACAAGGACTAGTTTATTAGATGAGGTGCAAAAAACTGCCATTTTCGGAATCGCCAAAGAAATATTAAAAGTATATTTTCATATTTATAATTATGGACTCGAATGAATTATTTACGTGCTCAGATTTCATTGGTATTGGTTAACTGCTTCACGGGCTGCGACCGTTTAAGGGTGGGAGAAATTTATTATAAAGAAAAATCGAGCAGATCGTGCGCAAATAGTCCTCCGAGAAAACTGTTCCCGGTACGTTAAAAAATGCTCGCTCGCGAGGAGTGAAATTCCAGAAAGTAAAATTCCGATGAAATTAGAATGGTCCTTAAAAAAATTGGTCGCAGCGCGTATTTAATTGATAACCACTTAGGGGGTTTCCACGGAGGGCGTTTCGCGCGGGGACGTCAGAGAAGATCGGTCGGGGAATAAACTCGTAGCGAGGAAGGGAATCCGGCGATGGAGCTCGAAGTAATTTACTTACATTCCCACGATATCGAGAAACCATCGCCCCGTTTCAAATCTTGCCGCGGCCGCTCGGAAAATTTACGAGACCCTACGCGGATCGTAAGGGTGTAATTGAAGTTCGCGATCGTCTCTGCGCCGCCGGGCGGAAGAGAAAGGAAACCCGGCTGGTGTGGAATCCTCGGCTGGTTTCCCCCGGTGTTAAGCCCCCTCGTAAAAGGGGGTTTTACGCGAACGGACTTTCGCAATGAAACTTCGGCAAGCTTGCCGGAAGGATCGATCGATCGGGTTCCAGTCATTGGGCCGACCGTTGTCGGCCGCCCTCGCGGATCATTTGCCCTACTCGTAAAAACACTTGCGAAATAAATTAACACGCGGCGAGGAGTCGTCGCTGGAACCTCGGGCTTCCCCGTGGCTCTTTGAATCGTATTTATTCTTCTCGCAAGTCAGTGTGTGTGCGGAGAGTTCCGAAGAAAAATCGATTTCATTCCTCTCTCGATTGTTTCTGCACGCTCTGGCCAACAGGTTACGAGTGTTTGTTCCGTGAACCGGGGATTAAAATGTTTTCTTTCCTAGTTCGCGGAGACGTGTTTCAGTCGAGAGGGAAAAATGAAGTGTGTAAAGTGCACAGATTGTGTTTGTGTTGAAAACTTTGTTGTAAGGCTGAACGAGCTTCAGTAGCCAGGGTCGACGTTTGGTCAGGCGTGAGTATTGATGGAATTAAGTAAAGGGTTATCCAAAACTACCTTTAGGATGTTGAATAAGAATATCTGTCAAACGCCATTTTACGACAATTTTAACAATGGAGTCGTATTAGATTGAAGAGCGTGTTAAAGTTATAAAAATTTAAGTTGCAAATCAGTGTTCGATAAGAAATACCCATCGTAAATTACGTGACTTCGTCCATCAGAGCAAACAATTCGAAGTTTGGTTAAAAACTTTGATAAAACTGGATCTGCTCATGCTAAACCAAAGTCTGGCAGAGCAAAAACAGCCCGTTCGAATGAAAATATTGCTGCTGTTCGTGAAAGTGTTGCTAATGACTAGACTGCGGATCTTTATGCAAAATAAACATTTACTTTGTCAAATATAAGACACTTGGTCCATTTAAAAATTTCTTTCTATTTCCAAACAATTTTAATAAATCGAAAATAGCATATGGACGTTCTTAAATTGTCTTAATGTTTTTACTGTTTCAAATTACACCCATCCATTTTTGTCATAAATGCATAAAATCCGCAGTCTACTGATGACCCATCAACATCAATTTCACGTGGTTCTCAAGAATTGAGCATTGTTTCGAATGTCTGTAAACACGGTCGTGGTGATCATTTGGCGGATATCGTCTTTCACACGTAATTGTCATAGATGATACCTGATAATTAAATTAAAAAACCAATGAAATAAAAAATATTGTCTATTTTGGATAACCCAATCTGTTAGGAATGATACATGGTTGAAAGTAATTTTATATACAAATGTATAGAACCAGGAAGATGACTGCATTAACAAGAAGATCAATACATGATCAGGTAGTAGATCCTGGAACAGTCCCATTGTCAGGTAGATTGAATAGGAAGCTAGATAGTCTGGCAAGTAGAACAGAATTGTTCTATAGTTACCCAAGTGGAATGAGGAGCTATGTAATCTGGCAAGTAGAATAGGGTAAACGTACCATCAGACAAATAGAGTAGGATTGTTCTATGGTTACGGAAGCGGAATCGAGAGTTACATTGCCTGGCAAGTAGAATAGATCCGTTTCGCAGTCAGTCAAATGGAATGGGGAGCCGTGCAGTGTGGCAAGTAGAATAGGGTAGACGTACCATCAGACAAATGGAACAGGATTGTTCTACGGTTAAGAAACGGGTAGAGAAAGTTATATTGTCTTCCAAGTAGAAGTGGGCTTGAGTATAGTCAGCCGAATGGAATGGGGAGCTATTCTGCTTGGCGTGGAGAATAGCATAGACTATCATCAGACAAATGGACTATGCCTATGCAAGTGTGGAATAGGAGAGCTAGATAAATAGAATGGGTTTATTGTTAGGCTAGTTAGAGAGTCATTGATGAAGGAAGGAGAATAGCTGTATCGCGTGATTGGAATAGGGTCGATAGATGATCAAGTTAGTAGAACAAGCTCATCCTATTGTTGGCCAAGTGGAATAGATGGTTATTTGATCTGATAAACAGTACAGGATTGATCCACGATATCAGGCTAGTAGAATAGGATCCTATGGTCAGTCAAGTGGAATGACGATGCATGTGGTGTGGCAAGTAGAATAGGATCGATCCATGATAAAGCTAGTCGACGAAGTGGAATAAGTAGCTGTATGATCTGGCAAGTGGAATAGGATCGATCCATGGTGAGGCTAGTCGTCTTACAGTCTTACACTGTGCAAGATCTTGGACGTAATCTGACAAGTAGAATAGGATTGGTTCATGACTAATCTGAGAGGATGAGATGGTCTTTCTGTCACACCAGTAGAATATAACACTGTATGGTCCAACAAGTTCACTGTTCCACGATAATTAAATTAATCGAACAAAATTGATATAGAATTGGGCAAGTGTGAAATACTAGTTGTTTACTGTCAGACGAATAAAATGGAAACGCCCAATCGAGTCAGGTAGAATCAGACAGGAATTTAATATTACAATGTTTTATTAAAAAATCAGAACATTCTCCGCCCAAACAGAATAACAACCACAGTGCCCGAAAACATTCGATCGAAAAACGTATGACGAAATCAAAGACCATGCATGAATGTGAACGGATCCAAAGGTAAATCCGCATTCCTCTTCCTGCCTCAAAGGTTGAAAGGTTCCAGTTCGCATGTTCTGGCCACTCACCGCGAGATCCGGACCCTGTCCGGCTCTCAAAACGGTGCGCCACCGGAAACGCTCTTTTTCACCGGCCTGCTAACGAGATACGCGACGGGCAATGTATTAATATGAAGCCGGTGTGCCCATCGCCGAATCGATCGAACCGGGAAATACAAAGAACGGCTCGCATCGGTAACGAAAGTTCCTAGTGCTAGCAAAATCGTGAGCCGAAAATCACGCGAACGTTGAAACACATCAAACCATTCTACCCCCCTCGCCCCTGTCGAAGCGCGCATCGGCAGCAACTTCGTTACGAACTCACGAATTCACGTCACCGCTACCGCAGCGTCCCTAATTCCTTATTAATCACCGGCTGGCGGGGATCCTCGATCCCCCCGGCCCCTGCCCCCCCGATTGCCGCAGCTTTGAGCCGGCTGAACCCGGTCGCATACAATTACAAAACATTTCAGAAGTTGCCGGGGGTTCGATCGAGGAGAGCCGCTTCGTTACCTTCGGTCTCCCGTTGGCTAGGCGTCGTGTACCCTAGGCAAACTTCTGGCAACGTTTAAGGGGCCGGATGTAAGCCATCCTTACCCCCCCTACGTTTGCCAGTTTCTTGGCCGGGCCGAGAATTCGCGGGCGACGATAAAATAAATCCACGATAAGAGAGGGCGGGCGAAGGGCCTCGCCGCGCTCCTCGTCGTGAGTGAGGACTCGAAAGCGGAACCTAACCGTGTGCCTAAACGTTTAAATATCGTCTTAATCTCGCGCCGGTTTGTCTAAAGCCCGTCCACCCCCCTCCCGATGTCCCAAGCGGCGTTTCTATCCGCTCGTCGTTCGCATTGGTCGGAAAAGAGAGAGAGACAGGGATGAGAGAGGGGGGACGCGCCTTAATTCCAGCCGCGTAAACTTCCAGTCCAGGCTGACAAATCGCCCGGCACGGATTATCCGTCGACGAAAAACTAATTAAGCCCGGAATACCGGCGCTGCGCGGCGGTGGTGGCGAGGCGGCCGGAACGACGACGTCTTCGTGGAAATATTCACGCTGGATGTGTAGGCGGTTCAACTTTCCCGTTGTGCTTGCGCGTGTCCGCGTTTCGTTCTGCACTACCAACTGCACCGTGAACCGGGGCGAAGGGTTGGACAAGCAGTCTGCACGAGAACCGTCTGCTACCCCCCTCACGAGTATGCGAAAGGAAGAACGGGGGTGAACCGGGGGCCAGCCAGTCGTCCCTTGGCAAAAAGCGAAATCGCTCGACTTCTATCCGCCTATCTAAATAGTTGGCCGAGTCCATAAATTTTCCCGCTTAATACCGAGCCGTGCCGACCCGCCAGAGCCTGCCACCATTCCACCCCCCATGATTCCACCGCCCCTTGCGCGGCCCGTGTGCACGGTGCACCGTGTTTCCAAACGGTGTGATCCGACCGGCAGAAAATATGGTGCAATTGGAAATTTTTGGGACCCGAGCGACGAAGACAAATGGCATTCGGATTTGTGTTAACTGCATCAAGGATCTGTTGACAACGTGCAGAAATTTAATTTGATCTTTTTCCGATGATAGAATCAAGTATAATCAATTGAAATATTATTCTAATGATAAGTGCCTAGTCTTGGGAAATAATGTAGAATATAGTTATAATGGTTGCTTCTTTCAACAAAAATTAGGGGAGAGTCGTGCAGTACCGACCGGCGTACTGTACCGACCAAAATTAGTTCATGACTTTCCAGGTCAAATGGCTACACTTCCTTTAAGAAAACAAATGGATATAACTATTGTGGGTAATACGTTTCGTTGCTACATTGTTCATTCGATTTTTATCACAGTTCTGACACATTTAGCGTGAGCGTTGATATTTCGAGTGTTTTAAGAGTTATTTTCTAGATCTGATAATTTGTTTCTGAGTAATAATACGAAATGAGTTTTCTTTCGTCTGGCCATCCCAGGAAACAGATTAACTAAAGCCGGAAACTTCAGTTAACGCGCAAGAAGCTTCGGGAAGGTCACGACGGAAAGAAGATCCTCCTGCTCGGAACATTCGAGGACTAGCTTCGAAGGCAGTGTCTCGCGTCGTCGAAGATTAAGCTAAATCCTGTGGACAAAGTGGCTCATTGTCCCGTCCTTATCATGGCAATCGACTTCCTAGTGTACAAACACTAAGCTTCGCGAGAACGCTTACGCTAATTTTGTCCCATTTCTAACCGGAGTCTTTTTTGGGGGATGCGTATCTAATTATGCTGAGGCGTTGCGGCTTGCAGTCCTTTGCCCATAAAGATCCCCTGTAAGATCAAGCATCGCCAAACCGGTGGCAAAAAAGATTTCAAGTAGTGTCTTTGCCCCAACAATTTCATTTCCAGACAATATTCATTAGTTGTACATACACGTCAATATTTCTGTTTCATTTAACAACACTCGCCGTATTTTCACGAGCCAGACTCGTGATGAAGGTTTCTAACAAATATGAATGTTACGCGTTCCATTTTAGACGAAATAAAATTTGATTCACCGGCAATCAAGATTTAAGCAATAGAATAAATGCAGCCATACAGAAACTATACGTTTTCTTTTCCCTTCCGCGACATTCTTGTGCGTCAAGACGTATTAATCACTGTGACTGTAAAGAAAATGGTACGGCAACGGGTTAATCTTCATTAATCTTCGTTAATCTTAATTACAGTTTCGTCAAACTATTCAAAAGTAGAATTATATTCAAATTCGAAAAGTCTCGAACAACGTCGGAGCTCGTTCTAATACGATACAAAGAATTCATTCGTCCCGCGTACTCAACCGGAAAACGGAAGTTTCGGCGAAGACCGGCGATCGGCCGCGGAGCCGATAAACTTATAAAATCCGCCGGTCCCGGCATCCTCCGGAATTAGCGCGAACGGATTATAGGTTCCGTCTGTTCGTGACACTCCTATTAGTATCGCGGCAGGGGAGAGAAAACGGAAGTCGCCGTCCCTTTTCTTCCCGTTCGATTTTCCCTTCTAGCGAGATTTGTGTAACATCGAATCCGGTCCGTTAGGTCGGACAGGATCGGCCCCCCGAAATTTCCCCGTGGTCCTCTTAAATCTTATTATCACTGCTTCTGAAAGATTATTATTTTCTCCAGCTAGAATCAGAGTTTCTACCACTGTATAGAATTTTTGTAAAAATAAAACTGAAGAATTTCGAGCACCACAGCACGGTACGGTACGAAAAACGTGTACGAAAAGTTTCAGAGTGATTGTGCAAACTAAAGACGGGTGAGACAAGATGAGTCTCGAAGGAATCTAAGAGAGAGAGAGAGAGAGAGAAGGATGAAACGAATGAAGAAGGGTGATTGATAGAATTGACAGGAAAGTGTAACAAAACTGAGATATATTGTAACAAATAAATAGAATATACAACAGACAAGTAAAGAGAATGAGTAAAGAGAAACGAAACGGAAAGTAGTTGATCAGTCGATCGACGATTTGCTCGAAAACGTGCCCAAAAATCGAAAAAATGAACCTTCAAATCGAGAGTTTTGAATCCTTGGGTTGGTTGTACTTATGTTTGGGCTATTTTATGGTTATTGAAAAAAGTGTCTGGCCCTTCTACCAGACCGGGAAATTCAGTATAAAAGTGACATTCAATTTGAGAGCGCAGCTACGTACTGCAAATTATCACGTCAGCAAAGTGTGCATAACTCGCTACATTCTCATTATATTGTGCTAATTTTCATTCTATAATATGGAGGGTACCCCTGGAGGTAAGTAAATCGTACTTATGGAGTATACGCGTTGCACGAGAAATATGGGAATACTAATTTTCAAGAGGATCCAATAATTTTTTGGGTTACGCATCCGCCATATTGAATCCGCCATATTGAATCCGCCATATTGAATCCGCCATATTGAATCCGCCATTTTGTTTTTTGTAATTTTGACATCAGATTTATAATCAGCGACCCTAAAAACCTATGAGTATCAATTTTGAACTAAATTTGAGTACTCTTTCCTATTTTGGGCACGTTTTGGCGATTTCCGACCACTGTGCGACGATTCGTACACAACGGTTACATATGTGAAATAATCCGCACGTGGGATTTTAAGGATTGATTAACCAATGAATCAGAAAGAAGAAAGTGCGACGTAAGTGGAACGCGTAAGGATTGGTTACCGAGGGATTCGATAAGTGAGAAACGATCAGGTTCGATTTAATGACGCAGTACTACGGCTCGAGGATCGAATAATGATCTCAGGCCATGGTGGACAGCTATTCGAGCAATTTGCAAGTTGGAACTGCTCCGCGATCGACTTTCGCGGGGCCATCGATATCCGGCGACTTCGTTAGTCGAATATTTGGTGTCCTACTTGCGAGAGAGCGGGCTCAACTTGTTCCGACCGGCCCGATGAAAGCCGTTCATAGAAACTGCAATAAATTGCGATACCGTGTCGATGATACCGCTGATGGGCGTCCGGCGCTAGATTAAAACCGCGGACAGATAATCGCGGCCGCGTGGGAACCGGTTCCTAAGAGGCGATGCATTTAATTAACGCTCTCTCGATCGACGGAACCGTTGGTCTAGGTTTGCGGATAAAATTGACATTTCCGGTGGAACGGTATTATGGCGACAGTCGAATATCACAGCGTCTCTCTGTTGGTATAATCGCTGGGGTACGACAGAGAGCGAATTGAAATATCCTGGAACGATATTTAAATAGGACTGCCGATTTCACGAAAATTTTCTCAGAGAAAAATGGTTCTGGGGCTCGTTGCTAATCTTGTGTAAATAGTATTAGGTTGCTGCAAAAATAATTACAGTTTCGTCGGTTTCGAATTTTTCAGAAAATTCAGTGTTGATTGTACAGGGTGTATAAAATGTAATGGTCATTTTGCGGCCAGTTTCTCTTACAAATCTTCACCGATACAGACATGTCGATTCATCCCTAGAACGCATGACCATTACACTTTACACACCCTGTACATGCAAAAACGAGTCGAAAAGAAGGAATAACATTTATTTGCTCACCGCCTCGTTTTTGAGGAAATCGAGTTTGAAAATTCAACGAACACGTCTGCTATTACATATGAAACGGCTGACGCATCCGATCATGACCTACCTATTCTACTTACACCATAATACTAGAGAACGCGGACGCGACGAATCTCCGAACTGAATTTTCTCGAGATTCGACGTCAATGTGTCAAACAAAACGTTATCCCTCTTTTAAAAATATATTAGACCCCTTTATGCATGATTTATAAAAATGCTGAGAATACAAGTGCATAATCTCCGGATAGAATAAATGAAAATCGTTTATTCGAAAGTATCGCGACACAGTGGCAACGAATAGTGCCTCCTCTCAGATATTATTTATTTATGGCATGTATAAAATATACTCGGGGCACCGATAATGCGCGGTTCGTCTCTTTATCTGGAACGTTTTGTACGATGTTTTAAAACCTCTGGAGGCCGTGATAGCGGACAGCTCATTTATTCATTCGGAATCTCGAAATAACAACGCAAAATGCTTGTGATTTTCATTTTCATTGGAAATTGCGTAAAACCCACAGTACTCTGTGATATTTCACCAAAAATTGTTCGTTTTGCAATGAATAATGCTGCGATATGTTTTAATTTTTCCTGAAAACCACAGCTCGATTGTTTATTTCACATTTGCACGACTAGCAACAGAGCGCGTGAGTAATAGTACGAGGTTTTATTTGAAGACATACATCCGATCAAGTATTGAAATTGACGGCGCGGGGGATGGAACGCAAGTTTGTACAGTCCATTACAGATCCTCGACAAACGGTACTCATTTCCATCTCTGCAACAATTTTCGATAAAGTCAATATTTATAGAATTAAGCGAGCGAATTCGGTTACACCACCGACGCTGTATGAATAAAATAAAAGCGAATCGGTGAACGAACAGGTTTTGTTCGCTCTGCCCGTTTGGAATGGAGAGAGACAGGTAGGAAAAAAGTATGACAGAGAATCGCGAGCAATATGATTAAATGGAAGAAATTCTGGAGAAATTTTAACTGTGATCATTGCGTCGAAAACAATAGTAATTCATTTCTATCTAAGAAAGCACCCCTGAACATCTGGAGATGGAGACGTTTGTGGCTAATTATTTCTTAAAGGATTCATATTTTTTCTATAAATTTGAGCCTATCTTCCCATAACGTCTGATTTTTTTGGGGGGGGGGGGGAAATAACGCAACAAATCAATTCTGAAGACAGATTTAGAGTCATCGCTTAAAATTATCGATTATAGATACAGGATGCGCTCAAGGTCCGGCAACTGCTGAATCCGGCAAGTCCGGCTTATTATTTCCAAATTTAATTCACCTGGAAAATCGACCTCAAGGTCAATTTCAAGGACGCCATCAAGTGCGTCACTCTGAACTGTACAACTCTGGATCTAGCACGTTTTTCAGAAACAGTATCCTTTAAGAAATAATTAGCACAAACGTTTCCATCTCCAGAGGTTGAGAGGTGCTTTCTTAGATGGGAATGAATGAGTGCTAGTCGAAGTAGAATCCCGAAAAATTGAGACCATGTTCATTGTTGTACTATTGTTTTCGACGAAATGATCACAGTTAAAATTTCTCCAGAATTTCTTCCATTTAATCATATTGCTCGCGATTCTCTGTCATACTTTTTTCTACCTGCCTCTCTCCATTCCAAGCGGATTTCGAAGCGTATTTAGCCGAAACAAAAAAAACACCTGTTTAATATTTTTCGGTGTTTAATAAGTACGTTAAATTTCATTCAAATCAGTGGAACTTTGAAGATAGAAGATAGAGACTGAGAAGATAGTCTTCTATATTCCGTAGTCTTCTCTTTACGACTAAAAAGAATTTGACGTACGATTCAAAAAAAATTGTCATTAAGGTTTTAATGGAAGGTGTACAGCCCATACAACATTGAAAAAAAATCGAAGAACATTTTCCAAGATCTTCAAACCTGTAGCAGATTCATTCTCGAAAATAATTGTTTAATGTTCTCGCCGAGGTTTCAATCTATAGCAGTTTCTAGGAAAATGGGTCTTCAGACTCGTTAAACCCCAGTGTACCAGTTAAACAGATTAACAGATCTGGTTAGGCGAAGCAGCTTTCGAGGAGGTCGCCGAGATATTTTCGAGGGCAGAGATCGAAGCGACGCGACAGCGGCAAAGTGGATGTAAATTTTTATCGGCAGTTCGCGCCGAGGGGGGCGTTCGACATCGGTTCGCAAGGCTTGTCGGAGGGTTTGATTTAACAGCGTTCCCGGAAGAGCCCCTAAAAATAATTTCGTCGCCCGGTCGGGAAGTTTTCGTGCGCGCGGCAGACGCCGTAGACGGCCGTTTCGCAGCGTTATCGCAATCAGATACTCGCCGCGAATATATACGAGCGGCGGGGGAGGACGAGCCGACGTCGTCGATTCTTCGGGGTCAGCCTTTGGAATTCAGGAAGCAGCTTGTTCGAAGAAAAAGCGGAACGTGATTGGACCAGCAGGAGGACGAAGTTTCTCGCCACACCGTCGGATGGCTGACGTCGGGACAGAGAGGGCTTGGACGAAAAGGGGTGGCTTTGGCCGAACCCTCGAGCGAGATTAATCTTGTTGTCGCTCGGGGAAGCTAAGTGCTCGTGACACGGCGCGCCTACAATCTTGCGACCACCACAAGGTGGCTGCACTAATCATTCGGTATCCCGAGACTGCCCTCGAAAGCTCCTTCCATAAGCAGTGCGAATTTCTTTTTCGCATCGAGTCGCCCTGACCGAAGGGAACATATTCGGATGCGAAAATCGGATTTTGATGAAACTTTGGGAGTTTATAGTTCTTTGAAAAATATTTCACACGTATTTCTTCTTTATCGGCAACCATCCACATTGAAGGGGTGAAAACAGCCCTCAAGGTTCGGGGTCAAAACCATACTTTTTGAGATATCTCGGAGAAACCAGAGGTCGAAAAAATTTGAATTTTTTTTTAAATTGTGTGTTTATTAATGGGAAATGTAGTCGCGCAAGAAAATTTTAACAAAAGTTTTTTGTTTAAACAATATATTAAAAATTTGATTTTTTTTTGCAGTTTCTCTTACTTATTCTTGGTTCATTTTAATGTAAACTTGGGTGTGTGATCTTCGATCCAAAATAGGGGATACATGTTTCAGGATTTTCTAGTTTTTTTTACATTTAACAATAATTATGCATAATGGAAGATAGTCTTGCACCTGGCGTGTGGGGGAAATCTGACTGGCAAAAAAAAATTCTGGCAAAATCCGATTTTCGCATCTGAATATGTTCCCTTGTGAGATAAATAGCGGCTGTCCAATCGAATGTTTATTTTTATTGCAAAATGGGTTAAACATATGGCTGGGATACCACTCGCGCATTAAATTAGGGACTGCGATAAGTACGTCAGTACTTTTTCAGGTGCACACTTCAGGTTTGCAAGGTACAAGTTAATTAGCTTCTATCTCGAATTGATTTTATCTGGTGCAGTAAATATACACACGTTAATCGCGTGCAGCGCCGGTGTTAATGATCTAGTTGTAAAATAGGTGCAGCGGAGTGCGAGAATGACTGCCGAGACGAAACTGTGCCACGAGATATTTATTAAAACTAATTGTAAAAAGTTCTGTGGATCGTTAATTCCACACGCCGCTGTGTACGTGCATACGATGCATTATAACGAATGAAAAGTCTTTCAGCCACATTACAGGGCTGCAAATTAATTGCATTGGATACAAGAGACGAGTGACAAGAATGGGACCGTTATTTCTGTCATTCCCGCGTTCGTTATGTTCACTTTGAATTTTATACTTCAACGAGCTTTGGGTATGCACATCCCTAAAAATTTCCATATTTTATGGAAATTTATTCCATATTTCATGAGATCTCCCACTTCTGCTACGTCACTACTCTGTCGAATCCTCTGTTGCTATCGTGTGGCACCTGCTTTCCGTAACTTTTATCTTTCAACCTAAAACTAACCTAAAACCATTGTTTTCCACATAATATCAATAAAAATTGTGGGAGGGGCTGCTGAACCAATCTTAGTCTGTTAGGCCCTTTTAAAGGTTTCTACCCATATGTTTAATAGATTTTTAAAAAAAATGTGGTCGCATGACTTTCCGGACAGACCCTGTATGTTTGATAGTTAATCTTGCAAGTAAATTATTGATCAAATTATGTACCTAAGGAGTACGACTTGAACAAGCTTACCCTATAGGGAGTGCAACTACCGAGGTTTCTACTACAAAATTTCGAAAATCGGAAATTTAGAAAATTTCTTCCATCGCGAAGAAACTGGTGGACTGAGTTTCCTTCTCTGCTCCTTGTTTCCCGCTCCACCCGGTATGGCGAAGCTTGTCAGCCCCCATACATCAACCGAGGAGCCCACGTCCGAGTTTCTAATTTACCTATCCAAATATCCGCGTCTTCGAGGGTCGAGTTCGAAAGTGGGACAATAACCTCGAGTCGCAGAGGTTCCTGCGAGTCACCTCTCAGCGTTGCTTGACGGGGTTTGGTGCCGGGGGTGGCTTGGCAGCCCTGTAATCTCGAAAGTTTTCCAGGCTCGATCGCCGGCTCGCGCGCGCCTCGAAGACAAGAGCAAGAGAGAGAGAGAGAGAGAGAGAGAGAGGGATAGAGAGGGTGGAGAAGGAGAGATAGAGTCTGGTTAATGAAACACGAAATAATTAGACCGAGCAACTTCTCTATATAGCGCGTTCTCCCGCGGATTGCTATACTCCTGCCGGAGGAACCCCGGTCCAGATCGTTTCCCGTGGTCCCTCGCCGGCCCTTAAGGCGATTAAGATCGGTCCGTTGAGCCCGTAACGATAGAACGGGGAGAGATAATTAAAAAAGTAATGGGTAAGCCGAAACCTGTCCGCAACGGACCGCCTTCAACGACAAGTCACGGCGGCGACCATGTTTCGGTTATAATGATGGGTATCCGCCGGACCTCGTTGGAACTCCCGGCTAAGCTTGCTTTACGACGGGATCGCACGGATAACTGGCCACCACCGAGGTTTTCCGCGAGGTATCAACTCTCACTTATGACCCTCCGTGATGTTAATTAATTATTAAGCGCGCTTCGGACCAATGCGAGAGCTTGAACGCCCATAGATTGGCTCTTTCGAAGCAATCACTGCGACGCAACGTGTGAAACAATCGTAAACGTCCTCTCGGATTATCAACCATTCACACTGCCATTTATTCTACGGTTGCACTGATTAGAATCTATTTCACATGAATTATTTCTTTGAACCAGGGACCAAAAGTAACAGTTATTCTGAAATTTTCTACGATCAAAATCATGAATAGAAAGTTGATTATTATTGAAATTTAAGGTAATCTACATAAAATATAAAGAACAAAATTTGAAGAACAAAATGGTTAGAAAATATAGATTTTTATACTTTCTGGTTACAAGTAACAGTTATTAGTGTCCAAAAAATTGGATCCTGAAATTTATTTCGATCACTCATAACAGATCGAAATAAATTCCTCCCATCGATAACTATTATTATGAGCGACCGAAATAAATTTCTCTCATCGATAACTGTTATGAGCGATCGAAATGAATTTCTCTTATCGATAACATTTACCAACAAGAGAAAAAGTTTTCAGTTATTTGTAATCCCTATTTGTAACAAATACGATTTCAGTCGATGAAATACTTCTTATTCCGTGACTATTTTTCCTTTTGATTATAACATGGTTCTTGCTTTGAACAAAGGAGTGCTCACGCAGTCCCCTAATATATCGACAACAACAAAATAAAATTTTATTTCGGTTTGAAAGAAATTTATTTAAATTTCTAATTCTTGAGAAATAGTCGATATGTAAACTACGGTAATTTCGTAACAAAAAATAGCACGACAATAATCGTGGCCTCATTTTAAAGTTTGAATCTTCTACTTTTACATCCCTTGGTTCCTTTTTTGAAAAGACTTTATATTTGATATGTTGGGCAGGATCCTGAAGACCCATTTTCCTCAAAAATAATACAAATCGAAACCTCTGTAAAAACATTAAAACATTATTTTCGGGAATGAATTTTCGACAGATTTAAAGTTTGGAGCTTCCCGTTTCTAGCAACGCCTAGAACATTTCTCTACGATCTTTTGGGGCCATTTTATGGTGCAGGAACGAGGAGTACGTTCGGTGTGACGTTCGGTGATCGTTGGGCAAGACCTGCGCCGAACAACAATTTCTGGCAGAATGTTGTATCGAGGTCAAACAATGTGACGCGCCGACGGACAAGAACAACGCGCGTACACCTGCGATCCGATCGATCAGGAACTTCTGCAACGAAGTTTCGCGATTTTCGTAGGATGCGCGTCCTCTCTCCTCCAGGAGCAGCAAGTTCGTTAAGAAGTTCCGCGCGAAAGACGGAGAAATTCTCACGAGCACTTCGATATCCTTTCGAGCACTGCGAAACGAACTTAGCGTCCGGAAGGAAATGGCCAAACGAGTTGGTTAACCTTCGCATGATCAACCTCGCATACAAGCATCTGAAACCCACTGTTCTCCTATCGAGCCTCAATGATCGAGGCCCATGCTTGTTAATCAGAGCTGGCGATGCTCTTTATCTTCTTCTGTTTATTTTTGTTCGACATACAATATTTGAATAAAATTCAGCCACATTTTTACCTTACTTTTGTTCCAATATTTTTTTTTAATTAAACACCTAAAATGGAAAATATCTTAGCTAGTTTTGTTCTAGACAGAGCGGTCGAGAATTGCTTTTTTTTAATATCTGAGCACATTTTATTCATAAAACACGATACGAAGAAAGGGGTATGAATGCTGGAAACAGAATGAAGCCACGTTTGTTATCGTCCTGTTAAACGTGAATAACAGCGCGCCTCTACAGCGTGGCCGTATTTAAATTTTTGATTAAAACCATCGAGCCAGGTGCAGCGAGGTGTGAATTGTGTAAATGCATACTGTGCTTCATGAAATACTGTATTTAGTTCGTGAAATTATACTCTTCTTACACGAAACGTTAGTTCCTTACAATGGTTTCCGGAAGGTAATGTAGAGGGTGGGGGGGGGAGAGCAGAACATGGCGGCCTCGTAACCCAGTTATACATAATTCATGTGTTCCTTCTTGTGTGTGTGTGTGTGCGACCTCGATAACTGAATTTGTTAGTTACTGTGCGTATTGGTTAAAAGTCTGTTACCGTACTATGATCAAGGATGGAACGATGAAGAGGTAGTGAGACGAAAAGGAGATCATGCCAAAGCTCTCTCTCGCGACGAATACAACCGCAGACACTAGCGACATCTTCTACTATCAAACTTCGAGAACTGTAGTACATTAAATAAGGAAAGTACGTTAAATAATTCATTTGATGAACAGAAAGTTTGGACGCTATCTTATTTAAATTAATGTATTTCACACTTCTGTAATCATCTCTTACGCTTCGGGAGCTTCGAGAAACGCCTAGATGGTTTTGATTCTAAAATGTCTTCGTACAGCCCATCAACTTGTCATCTATTATTAGAATTGGATTGCACATAGAAATTTCGCAAAAGTTGTACCAATTCATTTTACTGTCTTCAACCGATTACAATTATTAAGAAAATAAACAAATCCACATTCTGCATTTTTCTTTCTAGAAGTATAAACAACTTCACAGTTCGATTACAAAAAACCTTAACCTCGCCGATAATTAAAACAACGACAGCCACAGGATGTACGAAGACTTGTACGGCCTCGGTAACAAATAAAATATATTGTCAGGTAACAAATACCAACGACGTAAACAATAACCAAAATCGAACACCTTCTCTCTCGAGAATAATAAATAGACTGCGGATTTGCTGTGCTTACAACAAAAATTAGTAAAAACGCCAGAATAAAGTATTAGCCCTCCAACGGCGGAGTCCGAGTCTATTTCGACCCGGAGTATTAGAATCGCCTTGAAAAAATTGTTAAAGAAATTCATAAACGGCTACCGTTTCTATGCAGAAAATGATCTCGTGCAAAGATCCGCAGTCTACTAATTTAAGGCGGTAGTCTTTTTCGGATTGTAACTAGAAAGCAACTAGAATCTTACTAGATTTTGGGTCGAAACATGGGTTTGCGCGCTTCGGTTGTTTCACCTTATTTGAGCAGATTTTGGGCTGGGTGAGGGCTCAGTCTAAAGGGGAAGGTTTAGAGGCAAAAAAAATCTTTTGGAGACAGAAAAATGCATTGAAATCTGCGGGTTTTCCCTAGATTTTTACTCTACTTTGGGTCCTCATATTATTAGATGTCAACATAATCTCGTTAAAATCACGATCAGGGCGCAGTGTGATGAACCTTCCTCTTTAGAATGAGCCCTCACCCAGCCCAAGATCTGCTCAAATAAGGTCAAACAACCAAAGCGCGCAAACCCATGTTTCGACCCAAAATCTAGTAAGATTCTAGTTCCTTCCTAGTTACAATCCAATACTACCCCTTAAATAATCTAGCACGCATTCCAGTAGCGCACCGTGGTAACACAAACGCAAGTGTCCACCGTCATCAACCCAGACAAGCTTATCACTCTAAACAGCGAACCTTCGAACACTTATCAGTCACCGAAAAAAGATCACGCAGAAGCAGAGTTCCATCATTCATGGAGCCTAGGATCATCGACCATCGTCAACCATGTTCCTAGTTACAGCTAAGACCCGGAGTCTAAAGTACTTCAAGACGAAGGCCGCGTGGCGATCAGATGAGTCTGTCGTTGGAGTAAGCTTCGGGCACCGCGGATCCATTTCGTGCGATTTCCCCGTCCCGTTTCCCGAGGCTCCTGTGCCTCCTTCTGGGTGGTGTGGGTACGTTTTCCGCGTCCTCTATCAAGTCCTCGAGGCTCCTGTTCATCCTGGTGGGCTTCTCGGGCGGTTGGTCCGTGGGACAGGCGAAGTCCTCCCCGATGTCCCCTAGTCTTCCCTCGTTCCGACGAGAAACGGTGTTCTTATCTAAATCCGTCGGACGTTCAGTGAATTCTCGATCGTCCCGATCATCCGTTTCCAGTAGCATCTCTTCCCATGCGCAGAACGAGACCTTCCTGCTGGTAATCGGCTTCCTGTTCTCCAGGATCTGTTCCAGGAACACGGCAGGCTGACTGGCGGATTCCTGGACTGGATGATCCGCGACGTCGACCGACGAGTTCCGGTTTACTTTCGCATCGTCAATCTTCGAGTCCGGGCCGAGCAGCTTGTTCGCCTTGGCCTCGTCCTTCACCGGTTCCTGGAGGTCTTCTTTCTCCAGCATGTCGGACAGAGCAGCCTCCAACTCGGTCAGGCTGGGCGTCATCGAGCTCACATTACTCTCCTCCGCGGTCTCGTCCTTGAGGACCTTCAACAATGTCGAGTGATCGTTGTCCAACAGCTCCGGTTTGATCCTGGCCTCGGGACTAGGCGGCGGTGTGATCGTCTTCCTATCCAGGGTCTTCCTCAGCTTGTTGTGCGTGTCCTTCGCCAGCTTCTCGTCGAATAAGTTCTCCAGCTCCTGTTGCTCCAGCATTTCCCGAGGCAATGATTCCTCGGAGATCGTCCTGATCAGACTGGCAGGACGACCCGACAGCTCCTTGGGCTCGTAAGTGTCCTCTTCCGGCTCGCTCTCGTTCGTCAGGCTGCTCCGGAAGATCATACCCGACTGGTCCGATCGATCCGCTTCCATCTTGCCCCCGGTGACTCCGATCGTATCTGGGAAATGGAACGTCCGCGGTTTAACTAGTCACGTACGGGAATAGTTGGGTCCTTTCTACTCGACCGGGACGATTACCCGTGTCAGAAGCGAATCCCAGACGGGATATCTACCCGCGCGACCCGCAGGGACCACCACGGACGGCCACACCGCGCTAATTTCACTCCTCGACAACCAACTCGGGATTTATGAGCGACCCTGCACCGAGCAAACTTCCAATGCGATTGGGACGATGGCACAACCGGCGCCATTGCCTTCGCTCAAATCAGACCAAGGCTTTTTACCTTGATTAAGACTTCTAGAATTTTCGTACGCTACAGTATATTCCATCAGTCTTGGGACGGTTGCTCGTTGGAAGGATCAACGTGGCGTTTCAACCCTTAAAAGTGGATTTTCGAAATGTACTTTAAAAATGGAATGATTCGTTTAATTTATTTTTAATATTATATTCATATTTAATATTCATCTCTCTGTTGAAGTGGCGCGTAGAAACACATAGCGAGATAATAAAATTTCGTTCAAGTCTGAAAATAGTTACGTTAAATAATTATTAACACATTACCGACCGGTGATTATTGCATATTTTTGAAAAATCTATGATACATGGCTAAATACTTTTTAATGGAACCTTCAGTAGCAACAGCAATTTTCATTATGAACTGACAAGTCACCCTCAATAACGTCATCTAATAGTTTCATTTAAGATTGTGGCAAATTTGGTTTAACGAAAGTTCACGGGGTAAAGGGAGGAAGGGGTGGAAGACAATGGAGTGACGTTGCACAATTGCAACAATGTTATTCAAGGTGCAGCAGCGGTCTGGGAATCGAGAGCGAAGGGAAACGTCAACGTCGACGAGAGCATCGAGGCACTACGACTTTCGGATCTATTTACCAAGAGCTGAACGATGTTTCGCCTCGTCCAGGTAAAACGGCTCCGTGGAAGCAGAAGTCTCGCAGGCGGTCGAATTTCTGCAGCTGTCCTCCAGCGTGGGTGGTTTAAAGTACCTCAAGTGGGTCCTACAGAAACAATGCATTCGCCTGACAATAAAACTAGAAAAAAGCCGAGGCAACGAATACACGAGCTGAACACAAATATGTGTTATATACATAACACTCTGTTCTTCGAAAGACGAATCATTCAGAAAATATGAAATGCAAAGTCGATTCCTGCTTGGGAAGATCGACGCCAAGTGGTGGTAGTATTATTACTAGACTGCGGATCTTTATGCAAAATAAAAAATGTTTGCATTGATTGCAGGACACAGGAGCCAAATAAAAATTGTATTTTTGTTTTAATTATTCTACGAAGCTGAAACTAATATATTGATGTCCTTAAATATTTTTAACATGTCCAATGCTTTAAATTACATGTACCCATTTTTATCATAAATGCATAAAATCTGCAGTCTAATTATTACCCATTGTGTCTAAGTGGCAAGATGTACGAATTACATAAACCCTTATTTCTCTTTTTATTATTTCTATGGAGTTGAGAACAATACAATAGAATTTCTTTTTAATTAACGAATTCTGCAGCTTCTTCTGTAGTTTTTCCGAATTTTTAAGATGAAAACGAACAATTCAGTTTGAACAGTCGCAATTTCCCTAAGAATAATTGCTATACTGTAGGTCGCACGATAACTGGGCGTATATAAAACAGAGTCTAATTACATGGAATTATTAATGCCAGGCAATCTGGAGAACATCAATGCACTACAAACTAGGGATGCCGATTATTTTCACAAAGATCGATTTCTCTGAATCAATTATAATCGAAGCTTCGAGGATCGATCCACTAAAAAATCGTTTCCAAAATAATCGATGTTTTGTTGTACTAAATAATCGATTTTGTAAATAATCAATTAAAAATCGACATCCCTACTACAAACTGTATTTCTAAGTAAACGGAACTGAAAAGTTACGAAGTTCCAAATGGCTTGACGTAATTTATCGTTTTATAAAAAATTCATCAAGGTGTTCACCAAAAAAAAAAGTTCTTACGAAAGAAAGAAGCGTTGAAATGAACTGTAAAGAGGGGATATTATATAAATTGGCGGGGATATTTAATAAAAATGAGTAGGGTCACCCTAAGCATCAGAATATGGGCTTACACCTCTTGGCATCGGCGGGGCCCAATTAAATCCAGTTAATCTCCCGAACGCCGACCGTGGATTATCTCTACCGACCTATTTGGATCCACTTCAGAATATTCCGGCTCGCCAAGTGCCGGGGACGGTGTTTTTCCAAAAGACTCGGGCTTCTGCATGTACACCGGTGATGTTCGTCCATAATCGACGACGTCCTTGTCCTCACCCTCGCCGGAGTCGTTCCCGTTACTGATCCTCCGAGGCTCCTGATAAAGAAAAGCTTGATTCTCTTACACCTTGGCTAGCGCACCCGGCGATCCATTCTGATTCGCGAATTCTTGGCTCAAGAGAAGGTGCTAACGGTAAAGTGACTATCATTCAAACAACGCTATAAATATTAAATTGTCCGGGGAACTTTAGACTCTTCTAAAGTTACAAGCAGTTTGCGTCGTCACAATCGTGAGTAATGCGCGTTTGGTTACAAATCTTCAGCTATACATTACAACTTCAACTATCTCAGTTCTTCTAACAGACACGCGATTCACACAATTTGATAAATTAACACTTTGCAGTCGGAACTATTTTAACTTGAAAATTAAACATTTCTTCCGACGTGATACATATAGAATAATTTCATTGTAGGGTAAAGTGCCCAAATATGAACCACACCTTTTGTTGATGTCATTTTTTGATTATTTTAGAATGCTCTTTCTCGTCCAAAAAATTACCAGTTGTAGATGCATTTCCTCCCTATAAGATTCTTGGGTCCAGTTTGTTCAAAAAGTAATACAACTGGGGAAAAATATTTTTTTGCGGTGTGTCTTCTGCAGGTTCCAGCGAAGGGGGTTCTTAATATGGTACACCTTGAGTCAACCTAGGGCCATATTCGGCACCCACACCAAGAATGTCAATAGCTATACCCATATTAGGTTAACCCTTTGGTAGTGCCATATTGGGAACTCCACGTGGACTGATAATACTAGCTACTGACAAAGAGAAAATGAATTTCAGCCCAAACCAACAGTGGGCAAACATTAATATAGATAAACTGAAACTACAAATATGTTCAAACAATCGAAAATCTAACCAGAAAAATATTCAACACGTCGAGACACACTTATGAGAAATATGAATGGGGGGGGGAGGAAGTAACACTAGCTCTTACGTCTCGCAGCTGACGGGGACAATATTTATTTTGCACAAAGACCCACATTCCAAAGACTAGTTATAAGATTCTTCTGAAGAGTAGAAAGTCGGAGCGTTTACCTCAAAGGATAGCCGGCGTTGGTGACTCAATTCGCAATTATCGATGCCACCGAGTTCCCAATCCTCCGATTTACTCGGGTCGTACTTCAGGAACTCGGCCTCGACCACCGTGTCGCCCCCGCACTTCAACTTCTCCAGGTCCAGTTCCTCCGATAGGTTATCGGGGCTGCCGCGGCTCGGAATATAGTCCTCGAGTCGCACGCTCGTTTTCTGGGGATTAGAATAAATTCGTGGTATATATATGACGTATATGTATGTGTATACATATATCCCGGGGCGCAATCACGCTCCTTGCAGCGGATTAATCCTTTCGCCGAGACTTCCGACGCCCGCTATGCTACACGGACCGTTTGCAGTCCGAGCGGTTTCTCATAGAGCGTCTTTGTGGATTTGCTGAACGCGGTACCCCGGATTTCATGACTTCGTCGGGCTCTTTGAGTTGAGGGAAAGGGACGTTTCCAGGGATGTACCAACACCAACTTTGTACCCGCAGACTTAGGAATCGTGACTCGTCGCACAGCGAATCAAACGAACGTGAAAAACGTGAAGCGGATTTGCGAGTTGATCAACTCTCGGAAGCATTTATGGCGACAGAAGCTTTTTGAGTAATTGTAAGTTGAAGAACATAATGGGTTTGAGCACCATTTATGTCTTCATTTATTAACCGACTTCGAAAAAGGAGGAGGTTACTCGATTCGATCCGTATATGCCTTTTTTCGCTTTGTTTCTATGCATGTTCACCGATTATTCCGATTACTCCGAGATGGAATGAACCAACCAGGACAAAATTATTTCATACTTCTTAGTGCATTTTTTCGAAGTCGGTTTAATTTTTTTTATAATCGAATTTGACACATTTGTATGTATTTGACACGTTTGTATGTATTTGAAACATTTGTATAGATCGAGTTTAATTAATCGAATTGAAAGGGTTGATGAAATTGATGGATTGAAATCTTGAAAATGTGAGTGGATGTAACAGAATATATTTTCTTAAAAGCTGAACAGATTACACGTCAATTAAATTAACCCTTACCACTCACACTTTCATATCCATAAAATGAAAAAAAAATCGTATGCAATTTTCAAGTTAAAATAGTTCCAACTGCAAAGGATTAAGCGATTTCAATAGGCAAAATAAAAAATTCTAAACCCTAAATTTGCGAAGTGGTTCAACCAAAAAATGGCATACCTCGGAGAAGGGTGCGAGGAAGGATTCAGCCGGAAGCGATCCAGTGCTGCTCCTGACGGGTCTCCGGGACTTTGTTCTGTCCCCAGCAGCCTGCTGTCCTTTCATCCCCTTCGTTTGATGCCTGGCCACGTCCAGCTCGTCGTAATTTGGCAGACTGACGGTGCTGTAGTTCTTGGTCCTCGCGTGACCATTCGATTTCTCGACGTCCCTCGAGGTATCCTTGATCTGCTGCTCGGGCACCATCAGCCACCTTTTGTCCTCACGATTAGGCGTCGACGAGTCCTTGCTGCTCCTGCTTCTTGCGAATCTCTCGTACTCCTCGGTCTCGTGAGGCTTTCGATGATTCTGGTTGATCTCCCTGCCGGTTTTCCTGTCCTCGACGTGCGAGCTCCTGCCTGACACCATGTCGCTCGATATTATCCTTCCGGTACCGTTCACCTGCTTCCAACAAGATATTATAATCCTTGTGGCCATTTTTACAATTTTGTTCACCCTCCCCCCCTCTTTAATTCTTGTTGCCATTTTTACAGGTATTTTATCCCTTTTTAATCCTTACAATATTATCTAATCCTTGTATAGTCATTTCTACAATTTTTTTCATCCTGTGTTAATCCTTGTTTTGCACATACATAATTTAATTTTGCACATATATAATTTGATTTTGCACATACATAATTTGAATTACACGTACGCAATTTGAATACGTAAAAGTCAGTAGTGACCTTCAAAAAACAAATGACCCCTTCAAGTCAGCTCGTCAGGGAGAATTGAAGCTCGACAACAAGAGCAACGCCATTTTCCCTGAAGCAGCCGCATAGCAAACAGCGAGTCGGATTCGCAAGGCGGCCAGGTCCGTAAATATTTTTTAATGTCGCGGATATTTGTTTCACAGATTCGCGGCGCGGTCGTAGCCCTTATTTGCCCAATCGGGCCGCGTTTTACACGAGTGTAAATATTCTCGTGAATATCGAATTCGAATTTACAATGGAAATGCGGTTACCCGCCGTCGCCGACGGCGAAAACGTCGGTCTACTCGCCTTGTGTTCATAAATCTCCTTCTTTCTTCCATCTCGCGGCGCGTCCTCGCAGAGTCGATGTTTGTCGGGCCTGATCTCCTCTTCGCCATCCTCGTCGTCCCCGCTGCTCTTCGGAGACTTCACCGAAGAGTATAAGGGCTCGTCACCTGTCTCCGAACGTTTCAAATTCGCAGGTGCATTCTCTGCCGTCTCGTCCGGCTTTGGGGGCAATGGTCTGCCCTTGTTCCTCTTCTTCCGCCTTGGGGGAGGAACTGGAGCCGATTCTTTCAGATTCGAACCTTTTCAGAAAATTATAATTTACTAACAAGGAACACCACTCAACCCTCAAGTGCTTTGGACTTAAAAAATTTATCTATCCTGGACGCTTTCACAGTCTATATCGATAATTAATAACTGAGGACTTTTTTATCAATTTTCCAATGGCGATAACAATTTTCTTCGTGATCACATCTAATCACTTTGACGTCACTTCACAGCACCGTATTTCATTACCAAAGAAAAACCAAATGTGTGGAACATTGTTTAAACAAGAATGACTTTTCGTAAAATTTTCCTAGCCTGATATATTCTCCGTTCGAAAATATGCAATTTAAAAACAAATTGTATTGTTCTACACCCTCTAGTTACTGAGATATTTAAAAAAAAAATGTATTTCTAAGCTATCAAATATTTTCTAACAAACTGTATCATTGAAATTGATGGAAAGAAAATTCGTATAGAAATATGTATGGTTATTTTTTTAATCGTCGATGTAAAGAATTGCTGAATATGCATTTGCAGTGTTGACGGTGTAATTCTACAAATTTCCAAACATATTTCAGAGTGTGCTGACTACGATCATGTGCAACGTGATGCTAATAATCTGTCATTAGGCTTCGAGAGTCTGGGGTCGTAGTATAGGACGCGCCTTGTGTCTGACAATGTCTGCATCAAGTGTTGTAAGTTCGAAGTCCTCTACGTCAGGTCTCCCGAGCCAGATTCTTAGTTTGAGAACGATCTACCGTAATTATCTTGAATCTGAATCGATTAACATTGTCTACGACAAGCTTTACCCTCACTCTACATAGGATATTCTAACAAGAATCAACTGTGATTACTAGACTGCGGATTTTCATGAAAATTAAAAGTTGTCAAATGATTATGCAAATTAAAAATTTCTCAATTTCTGGGGATTATTCTCAAAACTCGAGCATATATCGATTATCACGGTCCAACAAATTTCAGTTTTTTTCCGCTGATTCCGAATCTGTCCTTAATTTTTCTCCTAGACGGGATACGCGCTCGGGGGCGTATATTCGAGCCGCGTCGCGTCCGCTCGAAAGTTTTCCGTCGTGTTGACGAGCCGCATGCACGGTTTTCCTTTGCTGGTCTTTTTTCGTTGAGGGGGCTGAAGCCGGATGGAACCGCTTATTTACAAAACACGGACAAATACCGGGCATCCCCGCGACGGCGCGGTGGCAGGGATGGTAGCGTGGGTGAGGGCGGGGGTGGCCGCGGGTGCCGGGTCCTTATCAGCTGGCACGTCGTGGCGGGGCATGTTCTCGTTAAGGATACAGCTTGCAGTACGAGGTAACGATAAATTGTGAGCTTACAGCTGGACGTCGGCGTAGTAGCGGGATAGAGGCTCGTGTCGACGGTTAAATTCGTGAGGGCCGAGCTCGGCCTCGGTGTGCTCGGTACTTCGAGGTTCACGTCGACCCAGTCGCTCGGATGAAAAGGCCTGTCCACGGAGTCTATGCTCCTGCCCCTCGTGAGCACCTCCCTTGGCGGCGAACCAGCGTACCCAATCTCCGAGCTGAAAGTAAATCGAGAAAGGCCCGCATAAATAACCATACCCGTAAACCCCGGGAAACCTCCCGCCACGCCCCCCGATCGCTCGATCATTTTTCATCCCCCGATTTTCCCCCCTCCGGACCCCCTCCCTCCTCGGTTGTCGGGTTGTTACGCGTGGAACGCCTGATTTTTAACAATGCGTTTCATCATTTATATAAGACTATCATCTTCGCTTTTCAACTTCTGAGCGTCGACCTCCATTTACCATTTTCACGATAGCATCTCCTTTGACTAGCTCGTCCCAGAGTTGGGCAAACGCTATGTAGTCACAATTATGATTATTGACTAATAACTTCATAAGCTCTACAAAAGTGACTAATAATTAATGACCAAGTAAATGCTTGAGTGTGACTATGAGTAATGACTACATAAGTATTTCAGCGTAATGACTAAATTTTTATTAAGGATGAATATTGATTACTGACTATAATGGCATAACTAATGACTAAATACGCAATCAGAATTTCACCATGACTAATGACTAAAAGTCAAAGTCAGGGTCCAAAGACCAACCTAGAAAAATGCAATAAAAACATAGAATAAAATTTGTTCGCCCGGGACTCTGTTTTTCAAGAAAATGACGGAGATAATCGATATAAAAAAAGTAGGATACAATGTTCCCGTTTGAACTTCCATTTTCAAATGTTTGAAAAATCGAGTTCCGTTCCGCAGAGATTTATGCAAACACAGTTGTGTATCGGACAAATATTCAAATTAGATTCCTCTTGAAAACACGTTTCGAACGAAAAATGTTACTCTACATTCTTTTTTTATCTGTTTCCACACGTAGAATAACCCGATGCCGCCGTATCACACGTTTCCAAATTGGTTTTCCTCTTGAAAACGGGATATCAAAGGAGCAGATTTTATTCTGCGTTCCGGAACTAATTTTTGACTATCGTAATTATCAAAACAAAATTTATTTCTTTGCATATACGTTCTCGTTGTTTTATCAGAAAGTAATATAAAACAGTTACTTCTTTTTTTTAGCGTTACTGACTCCGAAAACAGTGACAGCAGAGTTTTAACAGGTTAAACAAAGTGCTGGACTCTCCACATTTAAATGAGCTCCTAATTTCGAATTCCGAAGTTATGATTTCGCGCTGTTCTTCCAACTGTAATTATCGGTTTGATACCTAACTTTTAATTGGCCGCGCTCGGAGAGAATCCTTCCAACGACGTATGTAATTCGACGAACATTAAAATAAAAGACGACTCGCGGACCGTGTCGATTGTTTTATCAGCGTCGATAACGAAAATGTGAAACTAGGAGAATAATTTCCGAGATACTGTTTCCCCGATTTCGTAAAGAGAGAGAGAGAGAGAGAGAGAGAGAGAGAGCGCGACAGACAAAGCAATCTTCTCGCCACGTCTTCATTACGTCCACGGGGGGCGGGTTCACGGCCGCCGTCACTTCCGGCTTGATTCAGACGCAATTTCTGTATTTCGAAAATTTCAGCTTGACCCGCCGAAAATTATTTGGCATCGCTACAATGCGGCTCTATTATACGGTTACTCGCAAATGCATGCCGTGTTTCTTCGTGTCCCCCGAGCCATAACTCTTCGGGGACGCGGAACGTTGCTGGAATTTCTCCTCCGCTACCCTGTGCAGTCTCTTCCTTTTATACGAAAGTTCCTTTTAACTTCTTGCAGAACGCGCTCTGACGCACGCGAACGATTCGAGAATATCGACGAAAATCGTGGAATTCCATCGATTAACTCTTTTTTCGTCTTTTCACCCCCGCCATTCTGTTACCCGCGTCCCCTGTTCTGCCCGTGTGCTCGAGAAATTCCTTCCCCATCCGGAGGATCGGATTGTCCTGTGAAAAAGACGATCGAAATAAAAACGCGGCTAAATTCCTTGTCTTTGTGCTGTACCCGCACCCTCCACTCATTCTCTGTCACTTGCTTTTTCCTTCCTTCCTTCCTTCCTCGGCCATTCATCTTTTAATCCTCCGCCGTTTTATTACTTATTCCTTTCGCGAATTGTTTAACACGCCGAACCCGCGACCATAAATGTCTCATAAAATCCACGTAATATTTATTTAACCCCTTACCTCGCGATTTATCTCCCACGCTACCTCGCGAGAGTTTCTTTGTCGGCGATAATACCACCATGCCGGGAAACTTCTATAGATATCCTTGTCGACGAGTGTTCACCTTAGAAGTAGTTCAATATCCGTGCGAAAATATGTATCGCCTTTGGAGGACACGATGGTGGTAGCTACTTATTTTTTAAAAATGACAAAACTTTTTCCCCAACCTAATAAATAAAAAATTAACTGTGTCGGTGATTTCCATGGGACCCAACATAATTCGGCGAGAACTATGAGAATGACGTATCGGTTCAATGCAGAACGGCTTCGTTCCATGTCGCATCGTTTCGTCGCGTAAATTAGGTCGCGACGGTTCGGGTGAACCCGACTTAACGGAGTGCATAAACGAAGCGCACGTGCCGATAGTTGTTGCACGTCCGTGTAGGCGTCGATCCACCAATCGCGGACCTCTACATATTGATACACCAAACAGGGATCGTTTATGCGCATGGGGTACCATAATAATCGGTTAGGAGGCATTACCGGGATCAGGGCGGTGTATCATGCGCGGGATTTAGGGCAACAGTTACCATATTGCCGTTTTCCGAGCTCTTCATTTTCCGCAATCCGGTCGAGAAGACTCCCTTTAGAAATTGTCGATCACGATATTCCAATTTCTTTGCAAACTTATCCCTACTGGGATTATCGGGCATAAACATACATATATCTGTGGAAATCGCATGGTGTTGAAATCATTTTCAGATTCGAATTCCAATCGTCTCATTTCATCCAGAACATTTCCAGAAGACTCTCGATTTAATGAATAATATGTTAGTGTTCTCGGCGCAACGGTTCGATCAACTAATTACGAAAAAGCAAATTTTGCACGTTAACTTAAACTTTCAACGTTTCGATCCATGTGTGAATTCTTTTCAAGAAAGTAGAAAAACTACGTCTGAAAAAGATTTTATAATGTAAATACTGTATTAAATTACTTACTTGCTTTATGGAAATCTTAAAAATGTCGTCAATTCATTTTCATGGAAAGCATTATTTCTTTGGTCCAATTATCACACATACACACGGTTTACCTTCGAGGAAGCGATTTACGAGGACGTTCGGCCGAGGTGCAGAGTTTCGGAAAACGTCGAAAAATCGGAAAGAAGTCGAGCGAGATTGATTGGAGCGCCGAAAGGTTCGTTATGAACCTGTGCGTCGGCGCCGTTGGAACTTTCAAAAATTACGGTGCCCTATAAACACGGGTGCGTCGCAACAATTTCAATTCCGCGCTAGCCGGAGCGTTCATTCGAGGCGTAACGTTACTCTCGCGCATATCGTGACACGTAACGAGACACCGGAGGAATGCCGGTGTAATAACTGCGCGAAAGATCTATGCGAAGATAACTACGCTTGTAGATCGTTTTCTGGCCGCACACGCGAGCTTGGGCTAGATTCTTGCACCGTCGAAAATCCATACACGGCTCACGGGGATTAACGACGTGACCGGAAACGAATGTGTACGGTGGATCTAAAAAGTGTTTGAACACTGAAGTTCCCATTCCCGAGAAATTGTCGATACTCGAACAATCATAGTTTCATGAAAAAAAAATAGTACAATAATAAATTTGCGCTCATTTTAAAGCTCGGAGCTTCTACTTTCGCAGCGAGTATTAATTTTTTTCTAGGATATTTTTGCCTGATATAGCAAGGGAAAAACAGGGGACGCGTTTTTGGTAGAAAATGGTCGGAACCGAATCGTCTGTGGGAGCATCAAAACATTTTTTTCCGACCGAAAATCTACTACAGATTTGTAGATTGAATCTTCCCCTTTACAAGCAAAAATATCAAAATGAGCAAATCAAGCAAAAATGAGATACCTTATATTACAAGGATGGCAGGTATACCATTTATTGAAAGCTCGATAAGTCGACTATAAAAACTCGTAGATCAAGTTGTAAGCATTCGTTGTAAAGGCGAGGCTTCAATCTTTACATCTGCGGCGATTCCAGTCACGCAAAAATTTTTTCAACGCTTCTACAGATGTTTCAATTAGTAACATTTTCGACGAAAAAAGTGTCTTCCGAAGTGAATGCATAATGGCCGTCTAGAAAGCAGGATTTCCCTTTTCCCGCGGACCCATCGAAATGTCGTAATTCCATTTGAAAATCCGCGCATTATAAATGGTACACTTTCGGATTCAAAGCGGATCCGACTGCTTGGTAATCTGGCTCGTCCTCGCGTACGCGCATTTACGATGCGCTTGTTTTATATTCCGATCGCGAATCTCATCTCGTGTAAGCACAGGTGTACAGTAACATGTTTATACGCAGACGTTACGACCATCGAGCTATTTTCGGTGAACTTTCCACCTTTCTCGTTTTTGTCGACGACCTTTACCGAGAGCGCCATCTTCCGTCGCCAAGCTTTTTCGCCCGCCGCGTTTTATTTAGCATTACCGGGAACAAAAACGATTCCCGATACGCGTCCCAACGCGATTCTTCACCTTTCTTACCGGCAAACACGGTTTCCACTTTATTTCTGTTACAGGAACGACGCGTGCGATCCGTTCGCGCCTCCTAGAAGTTAGCCACCCACTTGTTAAATTAAATACTTTCAACAGTTGTGCTGAGTTGTGCTAAGTTCGCCTGCTGAGAAACGATGTACAGTAGAGCCTCGCTCATTGCACGGAACGGGACCGAAATTGGATGCAAAGATCGAGGTTGCGCAAGAGAACCGATCACTTGTTCTCCACTCCTAAATGTTATGTATCCGCCACAATCCGAGACAAGTGGAACGAGATTTCCGTGCAATAAACGAGGTTGCACAGGGCGAGGTTCTACTGTAATTTCCATTTTACGCTCGTTAGAAAGATGGTGGAGTATTTAAAAATGCATTAACCCACTTGTTTCCCCCACCCCCCCCTTTTTTTTTGCTGCAAGAGGATTTCATTTTTCTTCCGCGTTTCCAACAAACTGGCAATTTGCCCTGCGAAACGCGACGAAAGTTGAGAATTACTACTACGCCGGATAAAGGCTCACGCGAATTAGCAATTAAGCAATTATTTTCAGCGCTTAATTCGGAGGTCTCGAATTAAATGGACCCTTGAGGAGTCTTCGGGAATTGTAATCAATTTCTAAAGTAATTAACAACTTTCCAAGTATTCTGTCTTTGCACCCTCCGGATTGGACGGATTCTATTCTATCCGGAAAACCGTATTCGAGAGCATAAACATAGGGGAAAATAAAGACGGTGCAGTGGAATATATCGAAATTTTACGAGTTTTAAAGATGAAACAGTAAAAAGCAAATTCGATCTTCCCAAATTTGGGTTCACGGCCACAGGAAATATTGAATTCGCTCCTCGGCAACGGCCAGTTTCGAAAACTCAAGTTTACAAGTGAAATATTCAACGTTTCGTTCGCACACGTTCGCAAATCGCGGCCGTTTTTCTTTGACCGACACCTTTCCATTTTTCATAGTCGTTCCCCCTTCTCTCAAGGGAAACCCCGATTTTTCTAATTTCATCCATCGCTATGCCTCGCCCACGCTCGACTTTCTCTTTGCCTCCGCGTTTTATTTCGCCCCGTTTCTTTTAGCCTCTCGCAGTCGTTTTATTCGATTGCCGCCAATACGATTTGCGTGTTTCTCTTCCGAGAGAAAAGAAGGAGTTCTGTTATCGAGGTTTTCCGGCGTTTCTTTCGCTTTCACGGTTGCTGCACTGCGCGCGGATATTGTTGAAATGAAAATATCCCTCTATCATACTTCCCAACGTATTATCCACCGGCGATTATTCCATAATTTTTTTAGTGTGTGTAAGCATTTTTTAATTTAGAGAGATTGTCTATATTTGGACTGTGATCATTTCGTTGAAAAAAATAATACAGCAATATATGTGGACTCGTTTTCAAGTAGAAGCTTCGAGCTTTAAAGTGGATCCAAATTCATGATTAAATATTGACAACTTGTCAGGAATCGGAAGTTTAGTGTTCAAACACATTTTAAATCCACCGTAGTGCCTAAAAGAAATTTTTTTGAACATTTATGTTCTTCGGTAATATCTCAAACATCGCCTTTTGATTCCACGTCGTTTAATTTCGCGTTTCAGTCTGGGAGACAGTTGTCGATTTTTCGTGTCAGTCGGAACAGAAGAAATGGGAAAGAAATGCGAGCAGTGACGTCAAGGAAATTTCTGTTGCAAAAGTATAAATCAGAATTGTCGAGCGCGCAAGGATAAAGGCGCCAGTAAAGGACAAGAGCCAGGACAAGTCCGCGCTATCGTGAATGAAGATCTCGATCGCGTGACAGAGCTTTTGTTCCCATATACATGGAGACAAGTTGTAGGTATGGCTGCACCGAATCCGCGGCATGATTCTTGCGTGGGCCATGTTTAGGCTGGTTTGTACGCCCACGCCATGATCCCAAGGCGATTCCTTTTTAAGGTCAATGGAACGAGAACTGCGCCCGCAGGTGTCCAAAAATAAGAAGGCCGCGAGAAGCTACTGGACGACGCCATTTCGGGAATTCCTCCATTGCAAACGCCACAGCATCAAATCAATCCTCTAACTTGTGTCGAAAAATTACTAAGTATCCGATACATTGTGATTTTGTTAACACTAATTAACACTAGACTTTACTTAATGGGATTATTCGATCCATTGTTGCAAATATTGCTTCAAAAAATAATTATTACAAGTTACACATTTCTGTGATACTTCTGAGGGTACTTCGTTGACTCACGACTGAATTCATTAAATATCGGTAATTCATGAATACGTAATATTTCAGAATGCAAAAATTAATTTGACAGAACTCAATATGTATTTTTTAAGATGCTATATACTAGTAGATTCTGCTTGAATCACTTTTTTAAAAACTTACTACGAGTACAACGATGTATATGTAACTTTAAACAACGTTCTCGCTTAAAAGAAAAGTCCACTAGTCGCGTTTTAGACTAGAGGAATGTTCTCATATCAGTATCGCCAGAAATACCAGTGAAAAACCACATTGATCTCGTCAAGCCCTCGAGATTTCGATGACGTTCAGCATCGCCGTTCACAGGGCGGCTCTTAGCTCTTCATTCAAATTGCCTCGGTGTTATTCCAGTTTCCCGGGGAAACATCAAATATTGACCAATTAGCCGTGCTCTCCGTGCCACATCTTAAATTAGCTTCTACTCGGCGCGGCGCGCAGGGAGAAATTACATGCTCGCGAGGAACGCCACGCGTTTTCGCGTAATTGGGACCCGCCGGTGGTTCTTATCGATCGAACCGGATGATAATTCGCGTGCGGAACCACCGACGAGGTACTATTAAAGACTGCCAGCCTTATGGGAGTTCGTGTCACCCAACTATTTCGGTGTTCTCTTACGCCCTCTAAGATATATTCTGACTGGAGTGAGAAACAGAAGGCCATCGACATGATCTCGTCGGTGCAGAAGGCTACTGAGGAGATTCTCGTCAGTGCGAGAAGGCAAATCGTCACGGAATAATATTGAGCACCATGAATTGTTACATTCTGTACCGAGCAGATATTTCAGACCAGAGTTGGGCATTAATCGATTAAAATTTTAATCATGATTGATTGATTAATGTACACGATTAAAAAAAGAAATCGGCGATTGATTCAATCGATTGATTTAATCGTCAATCGTTGATTAAAAAAAGGAATCATCGAAAAATCGGATGATTTAATCAATTGTTGAAGTTAATCGCCGTAAATTTTATATGAGACACCTCAGTTTGTGTAATTTCAAAACATTTCATAAACGAGAATTATTACCTTTCACTTTTTTATACATAAATGTTCCAAGAATCGATCTGTGACAACAGAAATATGTTGAAAAGTTTTTACTGTAAAAAATTAGATGGCAAGGTGTTCAAGGGAGTGCTTTTCCACATCGTTAGCAAAAGAAATTATTATAAACATTAAACAGCTAGAATTAATAAATGTATCATAGTATTATGTTGAATAAATTAATGCGTGCGAATGTTCATGATTTAAAAGTTATTCTCAATCTCGAGTTTTATTGTCTATTTTTACGAAAAATTTAGATGGCAAGGTGGTCAAGGGAGTGCTCGTTAACATCGTTAGCAAAAGGAATTGTTATAAACATTAAACAGCCAGAAATAATAAATTTATCTGTGAATTGTATTGAATAAATGAATGCGTGCGAATGTTCATGGTTTAAAAGTTGTTCCCAATCTCGAGTTTTATTGTCTATTTTTACGAAAATTTTGGACGGCAAGGTGGTCAAGGGAGTGCTCGTTAATATCAGTAGCAAAAGGAATTGTTATAAACATTAAACAGTCAGAAATAATAAATTTATCTGTGAATTGTATCGAATAAATTAATGGGTGCGAATGCTATGGTTTAAAAGTTATTCCATTTCACGAAAACTATTAGCCACTTTGACTAAAAAAGTAGGTGGTCAGATAGCCAAGGGATTGCTTGTGGACATCGCTGTAAAATAAAATTGTTATAAACATTAACCAGCTGGAAATAATAAATTTTTCAATAATTGTCACGGCGATCGACATCGATCGATATTCGGCGGAGTGGGGGGCGCCGCTCGAGCTCGGCGGCTCGGCGAGAGCTCTCAGTCAGTCAGTCAGTCGGGCCGGGGGGAGCGGCGAGAGCGGACGTGCTTCGGGACCAGGAGCGCCAAGAGGACCGGAGGGACCAGAGGAGGACCAGAGGTGGA
>CM052294.1:2062430-2166644 GCA_028455765.1 Lasioglossum oenotherae | reverse complement strand
AAAAACGACCCTCGAAACACCCATCGTTTTCGAAGAGCTCCGCCTCCAAGGGTGTCTTGTAGAATTTTTTTTAGGAGAACGTATAAAGATTTTCAAGCGCGGTTTGGTGCACTTTATTACTCAATGTTCAAGCTACGATTCAGAATTTTTTTGTACCAGAAACGTTAGTCTTGAATTTGCTGACTATTTTTTTAATAACTATGTTAACACATTACCGACCGGTGATATTGCATAATTTTGTAATCTCTATGGTACATGGCTAAACACTTTTTAATGAAACCTTCAATAGCAACAGCAATTTTCATTGTGAACTAACGAGTCATCCTCAGTACCGTCAACTAATACTTTCATTTCAGATTGTAATGTAAAAGAAAATTTCTATGCTTTCGTTTGGTACAGCACAATTATCGAAAATCCTATTAATAGGCTTTCGGTAGGTAAAGTGTTAATATAGAATATATGTTTTTTTTCTTTTTTTTTAAGCATTCCAGATCTCAACTGAGATCTATTTCTGCTGCACTGAAGTAAATTACAGTATATACATATTCATATATACATATATGTATGTTGAAATAAAACTGTGTCGAGGCTCCACATTTTAAAATGAGTTAAATGTAACGGCGTCCGATTCGTCTTTACAAAATTGTAGATTTTAAGTACTCGGATTTATTAAATTAATTATATGCGAAACATGGAATTGAAGATTTCATCCATTGTGTCTTCTTTATTGTATAAGTTCATTTTAACATTCTCTGATCATTGCACATTGTATATGAGTAGATATGTTGTATTGTTCTTTAAAATGATACCCGAAAGAATAAACAACCCAATGAAAAAATAATTACTCTATCAGACCGCGTTCGCGGAAGACCGTTCTTTCCATCAGGCTGGCAGGAAAGCTTGAACCGTCGAATCTCCGTGAAAGCTTTCACAGAAACGGCGTGCGCCGAGACGCGGTGACGGAAGATCATTAAGTCGGCCGCTCAAAAGACGTTTGAAAAAGGCTCCGGCCAAAATCATTCCTTCCGCCGAGCCGAAAAAATAAAGGCTCCGTCGCGTTGGGATCGCTGACACATTCCGAACGCGAGAGGCCCCCGTTTCCTCGGGAAAATCGTTCGCGCGTTTAAAGAATTTCAGTGCGAGCAAGCGCCGCGCCGGACGGCTCTCTTTTTCCGTCGCGCCGCGTCAACTTTTTCCTCGCGGAAATCGCCGGCGAACAAACCGAGGATTTCAAATCCCCGTGTCGCCGAACATCCTCTTTTCTCTCCATTTTTCTCTCCCCGGATCCCCGGCGAGGGGTGTCTACCCTGACGTTCTCGAAAAATCAAATTTTTCCCACAATTTATTTATTTTATATTCCCACGGTAACGCGAATGAACCTTTGGTAAAATTACGACATTGCTGGCTTGTTGCCGACTAGCCATTTAGGATCTTTATGCAAAATAAAAACATTTTTTTACAATTAATTTGTGAAGTGTCCAACGCTGAACGCAACAGATTCATTTCATTCTCCAGGCATTGAACAAACTAGTAAAGAAACTGATTTCTTCCAAAAATAGTTCAATTTTATATCCGTGATGGTTCTTCGTGCGAATACGAATTTGCATAAAAATCGATAAATTCGTTCGGACTTTCTCTCGCAGGCAACTATAATAGTTGACTTACTGCAAACTTTCGAGAATAATCTAATCGTAATAATCTCGGTTACAATCAGTACGGTGCAGTAAAAAAACGTGTTCGCTCTGTTGAAACAGGAAGAGTAATTTTGTCTGGCAAATTCCGAAAAATGAAACAATCTTTCGAACATCAAAGTAGGAAGAGCACTTAAAGCGGAACGAACCGAGAGCTCGGTGGCGGTCCGATTATGCGAGCGGAAATACTCGCGGAAATTATGATGGCCGAGGAAAAGCCGAAGCTGTTAAACGCCGATGAAAAGCGATTTCCGAAGCTCGAACAAATTGCCTGCGTCGAACACGCCCTCTGATTAGTCCTTGCCGAGCAGCTTGCACCGCGGAAAGTCGATTTACAAGATCGAAGAGTGTCTTTCAGGATGCTTGATTATGGTTTTAATACTCGCTGCTATTTCGCGGAGCTCGGTAATATTTGTGTAATACTCCCGGCTATTTTATTAACCTCGATGATAATTATAAACAGACTGCGGATTTGAAAATAAAATTTTTCTGTATCAACCCCGAGAAACAGACGCCGGATAAGAGGTTCTCTTTAATAATTTTCATATATTTGAGAACATAATTTTCTTTGATCATATACTATTTTAAATTCCAGGAACTCGATTTTAATGCATAAAATATACGAAACGGGAAAAACATCGGAAAATTTTACTGTTACATTACTTTCGACCTTTTAAGATGATTAAAAACGAAGAGACTTTTCCACTAATTGCATTAGCTGCATGATATCGATTTCTCTTTTAAATACGTCTAATTAGTCAGGACTAACGCAACAGTATTTTTAAATTCTTTAAATTTTTCTCTACTTTGCGTTTTATGAACTCGTTTTTTTCATGCAGAAAACAGAACAACTAAAAAATTTGGTGAGAACACATACAGATTTATAGATCGTGAAGATTTCTTATACACAGGGAAGACTATAGGGGAAAAGTGATACACACGAAACAGAAAAACTTATCTTTTTGTGTCCCGGAAATTTGATTCTTGTCTTCGTACAGAAGTCGTCCTCACCAAAATGATAAAGTGGTTCATACCACTTGTCCCATGATTTAGACACTTACGACGTTTTTTTACTGATTTCTCGATGAAAAATTTTATTTGAAAGTTATCTCGAAAGCCTGATCTTGCTGATTTGCTCATCGTCGATCTTTCCTCGATATTCATCAACGGTTGATCACGTTGATAGATCGAATACCCGATGCTGCATTGAATCGAATCGCATCTGTTGCGCCGCGGAGTCTGCACGTTTTTTAATCAACTAGATACGTGCTAGGTTTGTGCTCGGGATTCTCGCACGAGTCGTAAAATATTCGCTATTGATCGGCGTCGGCGGCGTCGCCGCGGGAAAGAACGAAATTCGCGCGAAGTAAACAATCGCGGGGTTCGCGAGAGCCGAAGCTCTCGGCGACCATAAAGAGGACCGAAAGCGAGAATAAAAGTGTGCAATTAATGGACAGCCGAGCCAAGCTATTCCGAATCCTTATTATCTCCTCTTGTACTCGTCCTCGGGTGTTATTAACAGCGGTGCAATTCCAGCGAGGAGGTGCGGGCAACTTTCCAGCGGGCCGGGGCTCTTAAAAACGACACTTAAATCCTGTTTCGCGTCACCGATAAAGCTCTCGTACAGGCCACCGATCCACTTAATTGTCTACGTATCCGTGATATTTTAAACGGGCACGCCGGCCGAGTGATTCATATCGCCGGGGATACGGACCGACGAAAACTGAATGTTAATAAAACAGTAAAACGGGCCGAATAAAAAGCGAAACGAAACTACGTGTGTCTGTCACGACACACGTCACGTTCTCCTCGGCTCGTTGTTCTTTTATGCCCCGCTCGCTCTATACGATTCCCGCGCTTGTTCGTTCTCGCCCTTCATTTTTAATCGCGTCACTTAATTAAAAATTATACACGATTGCGCCCGAAAATATTTTCACAGGAGGTGTTGCTGAAAAATCGTAGTACGAGCGAAAGAAATTCTACGGGCACGCACACCAAAATTATAGAGGGTATATACAGGGTCAGTCACCTAACGTTGCCACCTCACATATCTTTGTTGTTTTTAAAGATACGTCAAATGTCTACAAGTTGAATGGTAAAATGGGGCTCATACGATACCAACAAAATGTTCGTCTTTATCCTTCATACCTCTGACGTATCCTTGAAAACAACAAAGATATTTGAGGTGGCAACGTTAGGTGACTCACCCTGTACACACAGATTTTTTAAACAATTTTTGGATCGAGTTATACGGCAACTTCAATTGCTACGCTCACGGTGTTAGTATTGGGTCCCATGGAAATCACCGAAACAGATTTCTCCGACACGGTTTTCACCGACAACATTTCATTAATTTTTTATTTAATAATTAATTCATTCAAGAACACTCGATTTCATATTTCGTTTTTCCACTGATTTTCATTCAATCCACATTAATTAATTATTTAATAAATAAAAAATTAATGAAATGTCGGTGAAAACCGTGTCGGAGAAATCTGTGTCGGTGATTTTTAAGGGAGGGCTCGAGAACATCAATATCTTGACCACGTACCTTGTCACCCTTTGCGTTGCGCCCCCGAGAACGGATCCTTCTTCCTTCAAACTAGGATAAATCTGAAACAAAAACAGAAAATTTTTATTTCACTTTCATTCTCCCTCTCTACATCTTGGGTCTGGGGTCTGTAAGGGTGGATTTATAGTGGAGCAGCGAGGTGAGCTGTGCGGTGAAAAAAAAGAAAAACAAAGAAAATTCATATGTACTTTTTCATTAGTATGTGTCGAAATGTTGTCACGAATGTTGGTCTCTCTTCACCGCGCCGCTATCATCGATACTCGCAGCTCCACTATGAATCCACCCTTAGAGTCTGTTAACGATAAAAAAAGACAGCAGATTTTCCACTGTTTCAAACGTATGAAAGACTTTTCGAGAAAGCGCGGTGTCTCTGGTCGCTCGTTTAAATCTCCCGGCGGATGCTCGCCGTTCAAGACCACCGGAAACCCGCGTAATTTTCTTCCGTGTCGTTGCGTTTGAAATATTCTCCGCTGGCATCAGCTTCTTCAACCTTTTCCCATTTGCCGGCCGAGATTACACGGGCATATCGGTTCTAACCGATGCGATCG
Organism: Lasioglossum oenotherae; assembly: GCA_028455765.1. Classification (NCBI taxonomy): domain Eukaryota; kingdom Metazoa; phylum Arthropoda; class Insecta; order Hymenoptera; family Halictidae; genus Lasioglossum; species Lasioglossum oenotherae. The sequence continues at coordinate 2,161,833 of CM052294.1, read as the reverse complement.
GTCTCTTAAAGATGGCAGGGCCGAACCTAGACAAGTCATTAACTACCTAGACGGTGGGGCGTGTCCAACCTATGGGAAATTCTCAGCCAATTTCAATAGACGAACGACCCTGAGGAAAGATCGATGCGAGCTAATCCACGATTGGATCGTTGGGCTGCTGGGACCATTTCGGGGCCCAAAATGTCAGCCATTTTGCAATGACTCGGTACGATGTCAAATGGTTTTAGATCTTTCAACTACTGTAACTTTTTGGAGGCAATTGTTGTGTATAACATATTATCTTCTGGGACATTTTCCCAGAGAAGTGTCATGTTAATTAGTTGTAAATCAAAAATTATGTATAACATATCATCTTTAAAAAAAGTTACTTTAAAGGGGACGTTTTACTGCGAACAATACAAAACGTAACAATTTTCATGAATCATCGCATTCGCAGAAGAATAGCCTCTTGATAAATATTTTCGAAAATCCAGCGAAACAAATATGCCAAAAGAAGTAAAAATGGAATTGGAATAGTACAAATAAATATTGCTGAAGTTGGCTCGTCGGTGAATATTTGAAAAAATTTCGCTGCGGAATAATCGCGAGGCGAACGAGGGATGAATGAACGTCGGAACGAGGGGATGAAACACCGTGGAAATGATAGTCACTGGCCGATTCCGCAGGACGCTCGAATTTCGCGACAGCCACGCGGGTCCACTTTAAAATTTAAATTATCTGTGTCCGTCCGTCAATGCCACCTGTAAGTCCAATTTAATTTGTACGCGTGCCGGGGGGGGGGGGAGGATCCGAGCGGCGGCGTACCGGCCGCTAGTGGATTTAATTTTTCATGTTTGTTAGGGGGACGCTCGGCCGGCACGCGTGAAGGAATCAATTTTTGTGGGACAATACTTGGAATTATATTCATACAGTCCATGGCCGTACCAATCCCGGCCGCTGAATATTTCAAAGTTCCCAGACCGCGGCCAATAACCGTATCTTTTACGCAACGTCGACGGTGAACTATCGAACTGCTTTTTGTCTTTATGGCGGCCGATCAACTTTATGATCGGCTTCGAATACCCGGCCGTCCTCTTCTCTGATGCGCTCCTGCCGCCAATGTTAATAAACGAGATCGCTCCGCACCGTTCCCTCAACGACGCTTTTGTTTATCGTGAACTTCTTCATTTCTCTTAAATTTGCAAAATCTGTTACAGTATTTTATCGATAAATGTCCCAAATGTCTGGCCGATAATTGTCCCAGAACTATCCCCACTTCTGCGGGGTATACCCCCTTGAGGGGCCGAGAAGCTCGGGAGGCCTCGGTCGCCGAGAAGTATGACATCATATGGCTCGGATTTATCGGTGAGACCACACTAATCCGAATGACAAAACTTTCTTATTTTTCATGACTTTTTATGGAACTTTCATGGACATATTCGTGGCATTTTTCTAATGAAAATAATACCAAACATGATATAATTCCGCTGATACTTACTTGTGTAATGGACGATGACAGTTTCGAACGCAAGGAGGCATAGCGTATGGGAAGTTCTTCGAACTGTGCCGGCGCGCTACGACCCTGCATCTCTTTCTTTCACATACGCTGTCCTTCCTTGCGCCCGAAACTTTCATCGTCAATTAAACCACTAAATTCGTTTTAAATTATATCGTGTTTGGTATCATTTTAATCAGAAAAATTCCAGAAATAAGGTAGTGAAAGTCCCATAACAGAATCATGGAAAATGAAGAAGATAGACTGTTGGTGTAACATTATGAGTGGTTCACACCGATATACCGAGCCGAGATCAGTGTATTAAGTTGGAGGGGATATTTTTTTCGCAACTATAGAAAATTTACTGTAACTCTAAAGACTGATATACTAGATTGTGAAAAATAAATTGTATATTATTCATTGCTGAACTAATGCTATTGGCAACGGCCATATCGCATTGAAAAAACCGATTCTCGTCCGATCATCGAAGTTAAGCAGTGCTGAGCGTGGTCAGTACTTGGATGGGTGACCGCTTGGGAACACCGCGTGCTGTTGTCACTTTTTTTTTCTTTTTTTAATAACTATTCGGTACTTTTTTTCGTTACTAATGACTAGACTGCGAATGTTTATACATTTTCCAATTTTTGTAGACTAATTTTAAGAAAATGGAATAAAATGAAGTCTTATTTTTAATGGTAGCAGCATTTGTAGATCGAAAACAAATATAAATCGTACAAGAGTCTATTGTGTTTTATATTCTAGCTTTTTTTGAAAATTTTCGAAAGCCATAAATGCATAAAGATTCGCAGTCTACTAATGATCATTACCATACTTCCAAGTTTGAAATTGAAACGTGGCGCCAAAATCGACGAACGCCGGCTGTTCCATTCGAGTGAAGTAAAGCTACTATTTACTCCGACTCCAACGAGAATAGATGTAGCCAAATGTAATAGGTTATTTATTCATAGAATTTCGATTACCACATGATTTGAATCCATATCGTCAGTGAAATTGTTTTTTCAATATTTTCTACCTCCGGACTTTTTTTCAACCGGTTGCGTGAGTTTCTCGTTAACGTAAACAGCGAGACGGTCGTCCCTTCGGCTCTCCGAGATAGAAACATTAACTCCGCGGTTAGAGAGCGCCGCGAAACCGCGTGTACAGGAAGCAGAACATAGTTGCGTCTGATCCCCGACGGTCTTGTCCAAGGATTGCGCAATCACCGGGCACACGTAGCCGGTGCGAGAGTTGCATAATTCCCTTTTGTGTGTTCGCGAGCACGAAAACGCTGTAACACACGCGGACCGTAGAGCCTGGCTTCGAGCTCGCGTCGATCTCGACAGGATTTCAGCGTCCTCGCGATCGACCTTTAAACCATTTTCACCTTCGATTACGCTGCGAGAAACGTGACTGTTCTCTCTTCCTAGTCGGGGCGTAGAGGACCTCTCGGCGAGGCGAAACTCTGCCGTTCCTAGAAAACCAATTTTCTAAAGCCGAATTTACAGCTTTCCACTTTGGACGATCATCGGGGGATTATTCGATCGCCGTGTGCAAGGATCGAAGGTTAGAAAGGGATGGAAACGATGCTTCGACGTTTAATCCGCCGCCATGATTAGACAGCGGACATTTATGCAAAATAAAAATTCCGTAAGCTAATTGTCAGACAATTCGTTAAAAAATAATGTTCTTCGCGAATTCCTTCTAGTCATAAATTCATAAAATCCGCAGTTCAACAATGAAAAATAATTCTACTCCTGAGAAACGTTAAAAAACCGACGAAACTTGGAAACCTGAACATCGACAGTTTTGTCTCCGATTTAGTAAAGTTATCGGGAGTACCGAGCGCCGCCATCTTGAAGTCATCGATGGAAGTCTTTCCTGTTGATGCGAAGTATGGCACGGCTCGAGATTTCCCGCAATTATTGCTTAATTGGATGAGAGATACGTCGTTGTTACGTCTATTTTGATTCGCGAGAACCGATGAAAAGATAGCGAACGGAATAATGGAATTTGATCGAATACAGTGAAGACATGGTACTTTTTCATTTCCAGTAGTATTTTTTAAATGGTCGAAAGACTGGACAATGCTCCGACAGACGAACTAACAAATTTTTAATTGAGTTCTCCAATTTTTCCACAAAGAGCCCACGTTACATCTTAAACCTAAAGCTACGTCCATACTGAAGGCACCGTGCCGTGAGCTGGAGAAACAGGACGACGTCGAAGCGATTCCGGAAGCGCAAGAATTTTTATCGACACACCCGCACAAACATAATCGCGGGACCCGTTGCACGAATCGTACCCGTTGAATCGTACACGTGTCGTTCCGGAGAGCACGGTTTACATTGCAAATTCGTCGGGAAAGTTGTCGTCGGCGACACGTTGCACGTAGCCGGCGGCAAAAGTTGTTCCGCCGATTAAATTACCGCACCGGTTTCCATTGCGGATTACAGACATTGTTTTGATTCATTTGCCGGGATTCTCATTGTTCTGATGCTCGTTAGGTTCGATCGGTTTTCCAGGGAACGAAACAAACACTATTATCTTTCTTTCAGAACATTAAACTATCAGAAGCACGAATGAATTCGTGCCTTTCTTCGCGAATCTGCTGATATTATTCGCAAGCATAATCTCAATCACTTGTATCTATTCCATCTTGTAAATCTTGTACAATGTTAATGATAAAAAATGATGATGATTAAAAAGAACTTACTTGTATTGATACAATCCTTCACTTTTTATGATTATTATTTTTTTTTTTAAATGAGCAAGCTTCTAATGAATCGATTACTGATTCGAAATCCATCGACACTTGTTTAGAGCAGTGCTGGACGCATTTGCCTCAATCGAGACAAAATTGTCCCCACCGTCACGCCCACTATCCCTCTCCAGTAGCCGTTGCCATGGAGAAAGGACGCGCTCGTAGGTGGGGGAAGACACGTGACACCACTATATAATTATAAGGGGTTAGTTATTCCGAAGTTTAATAATTTTAACGAAATTCTTAACAAATAGATGGCACGTCGGTCACGTTATTTTAGCCAGTTCTGACGAGCATTGTCGAAATAAATTCCGCTCGGTGCCAGGGATCCGGGGTAATAACTCGGGCTGGCATTTCGGTCACGGAGAAAAGAATTCAGCGTGATGTCGAATGTGGGATATAATAAGGTCGAGGCAATAACCAGTCGGGAAAGGTGTCGCGAAGAGAGGGCAATAAAATGGCGGGCGACATAGCGCCGGATTAACGTTTGACGTTTACGTTCGATGATCGTCGAACGGTGGTTTTACTCATTTTTCCGGGGGACGCCCGCCATTGTACCTAGCGCATGATCCTCCGCGACCGGAAGCTGAATTTTCGCTCCTTCTCAAGCGTTATTCCACGTTTCACTTAGTGCTGTGCTGCACAATTTCAAGAGAACTGACAGTATTTCCAGCAGCCCGATAGAAACGGAGTTCTGCAACCGGCGCGGCGCGGGAAAAGTACTTACACGACAGAATGCTCAAAAGCGATAAGTCCCTCCACCATAAAATTTTATTATTTACTGGGGAGCGCGTGTAGAAATTTCGAATGACGTGGGAACTCCGTGCTGTAAAATTTTCATAGAATGCCAGCTAGACGTTCCTCGATCATCCGAGTTTGCCCTTTAACATTCGAAGGAACGTGCAAACAAGGTGTACTCTTATTAAACATCGATGCGGCTTGCGAAACAGGATGAGAAAGGTTCGATGTGTTTAATCGGTGTTCAACTAGTGTTGTATACATTCTGCTGGTATTTGAGTGTTGGGAACAAGAAAGGTTTAGACTAAGGGTGAAACTACCCTCTTTCTATTAATATACGAAGGCTCCACGATCTTTTTTAGATTGCGACGCTGTATAAAATTGAACATGTTCTACTTACACACTTAAATTATTGTGCACATTGAAGTAAAATATTGTTTAATATTAATTTAATATTAATAATCAATAAGCAACATGTCTATTATCATCCCAGGAACATATCTGTTTCGAATTTAAACAAAAATTCATGGTTAATCCTGCACGAGTGATAAATTAAGAAATAATTGCGCCTTGTCACATAGTACAGCTTACGTCGAGTTTGCAAACGCAACAAATTTGAATAAAATTGCCGCGTTAAATTACGAATAAAACTCGGACTTACACAAGTGTAAATTGCGAGAACAACGAGACTGTCTGGAATGCAAATAGAAGCCAGCGAACGCGGCAGCGTTACAAAACCGAAAGAGATAACATCGTTGAGACGTGTTCGAGGAATTTGTTTGCTTATGAAAAAAAAGGCACACACCGTTTCTGCACACCCGTCAGCGAGGAACGTTCCACGAGACAGTAGTTACATCGTTCGTCTGTAATGTTTAACCTGCGACAAGAAGCCGGCGTACTCGGACGCTGCGTTTAGTGGCAATAAAGGCGCCTAAGCAGCTTAAATCAATCTCGCGTATTACGACCGGCTCGGTAATCATTAACGCTTTACGTTCTTCCGTGTTGGCGAACCATTCACCATGTTTCCACGGAAAGTTACAATGGAACTTTCACCGGCTATTAATAATACAACGACGTGGGCTGATCGAGGGACCCCTTACATCGGCATCGCCTGCACTTTACACCTTTCGGTAACGATTCAATTACCCATCCGTGCTGGGTGCGCGCTCCATGTCTCGATCAAAGGTCCCGTGTAACGCACGGTGCTGCGAGCAGACGATCCACCGTGGTCCCACAAAATCGGGAATTGAAATACACCAGGACTTTTGATTAACCCCATTGTGGATTCTCACAGTGCAGAGTTGGGCAAAAAATATTTAAAAATGACTATAATAGTCTGATTGTGATTGTTAGCCAAAACTTAAAAAAAGTCAGTTAAAACTTTTTGATTAGTTAGTCATAACTACATGGCACTAGTTAGTCAGAACTCTAAGTGATCGTTAGTTATTGCTTATTAGTTATGATTAATCATTAGTTAGTTTAAATGATCAGTCATCAATCTTTAGTCATCGGTAGACTGCGGATCTTTATGCAAAATAAAAAGTGTTTGTATTGATTGCAAGACACAGGAGCCAAATAAAAATTTCACTATTCTTTTAATTATCTTGTTAAGGTAAAACTAATACACTGGTGTGGCCTTTAATCTTTTTAACACCTCCACTGTTTTAAATTGCGTGTACCAATTTTTGTCATAAATGCATAAAATCCGCAGTCTAGTCATCGTTAAGTTAAATAATTGCAATATAATTTTCAGGTGGCTCTCACAAGAACAAAGTAACACCCTTCGATATTATTGTTTAGTAGAACTTTCAATTATAATTCCCCATCGAAAAATACCATCGGCCCCGTCGCAATAGTTTCGTCGAAGCATCAGTTGCACTATTAATTTTTCGGAAACACTCGGAAAGTATTAATGCCTGGAGGCTCGGTCGGCAGCTACTCTAAATTTCAGGGGGGGGGGGCGGGTCGGGTAATTTCGTTGAATCCGGCCCGTGAAAAAATACCACCTCGGCCGCCATTTACAGGACGTGATTTAATAGTGGTTAAAAAGTTTAATGCAAGAGTAACGAGCATGCTAATGAGCCAACACACGCGTAACGATCGCCATTACGTAACCCGTCATGCGAAATGCGGAGCGGTATAATGGGCCCCGTTGCAAATGAAAACTAATTAATTATCACGTGTATCGGTTTGATTAGCGGCTCTAAGGAGCTCGGGGCTACGCCGGGCTCTGTATGCTGGCATACACTATACTCGCATAACTATCCCGTGCTCACTCCCCCACTTCCCCCATTACCGATCCATTTCGTTATTTTTCTGGTTTTGCAACGGGTAACGAGAGGAGGCGGGTGGGGGGGGGGGGGAGAGTTAAAACGATTTTTTGCCCGGTTACGCGAAATACAATTCGCGTACATTTTGCACAGTCCGCTGGCTGTTTCACGCCCGACTCGTTCCGATTCAATGGCATTCCGTTCGTGGTTTCTTTTACCGCCGTTAAACATATGCGTGCACACGACTGTGGGAATAGTGTTCGCACGAACGTTTTTATTCCCACACTCCCGAGCCCCGTTTTTTAACGTTTTTGTCGTGCGTTCCGGTAACCGAAAATTTCGACGCTGTACAAAAATTCAGAGAATATCCTTTTGTGACGCGATCGAATTTTTTATGCTTACGTGGAATCAGATGCATCGGAGTGCGTCACAGGTGCTGATCTGAATGTTAAAGCTTTCAGGTTGATTGCGTAGACTGAATGTTGCAGAAAAACTACGATCTGTTTTATAACAGATGGACAGATTGGACTGCGGATTTTATGCATTTATGACTAGACTGCGGATCTTTATGCAAAATAAAAAATGGTTGCATTGATCGCAAGACGTAAGAGACAAATAAAAATTTGATTCTTCTTTTGATGATCTTGTTAAGGTGAAACTAATACAATGGTGGTCTTAAATCTTTCTAATACCTTCACTGTTTTAAATTGTGCGTACCCATTTTTGTCATAAATGCATAAAATCCGCAGTCTATTTATGACAACAATGAGAACGTACAATTTGAAACAGTGGAGGTATCAAAAAGACTTAAGGCGACCAGTGTATTAGTTTCACCTTAATTAGACAATTAAAAGAAGAATGAATTTGTTATTTGGCTCCTATGTCTTGCAATCAATGCGAACATTTTTTATTTTGCATAAAGATCTGCAGTCTAGTTATAATAATCTGGTAGTAGTGAACGTGTTTAACAATTTCGATGAGATATATCAAATTTTCAATAGGAAAAGGGTGTAAATAGCAACCTATAGTAGTTTTTTGAACATTTTACATTTTGTCTAACAAGCGTCTGAATATTAATTGCAACGTGAACTCATTCTTCCAGTGAGTTTTAACAGTGAATTCGCGATAAAATCGGCCGATTAACAACGGAGTAGCATTTTTTTGCACAATTTTAATGTAAACGAAAATTGTAATTATACGATATTTCCAGCTTGTAAATACGGCTTTTGCTCGTAGTACGATTCCACCGAATCAGATACTAATTAGCGATAGGTGGATCCTCTTTCATTTCTGACAAGAGACAATGGTAGCCGGAGAAGAGGAGAACACAGAAGCTGGCCAGCCAATGGAACGATTACAACTCGCATCTCTAATTGCATTACCGGTATAATATCGTATATCATATTCGGTCAACGGGACTTTGGGGATTTGCACGAACAACATTGACGAGAATGGAAAATCAGGTCCAACAAAAACACACGGAACAGAACAATAAACACTGAAAACGATGATTAAAACTTCGCTGCGCTTTTTGAAACCAAGTATAATAATTCACGTGTATGAATTATGATAAAATATGAACTAGATATAGAAGAAAAATTCTGTAATATTGATAAAATTAGAACAACGAAAGGAAATTTCGCACACGCGCAGACACGCACGCGAGATATGATAAGACGGTTGAAAATTCGCCAGTAGCCTAGCCAGGCGATAAATAATATTAACAAACGGGACAAGCGTGCTCGGCAAGCACGATAAATAAGGAATGAAATTATTTATAGAACAGCCCGATGGTTCTGCATCCATAGGAGCGTGGAATCCCGGAACCGTAAAATTCACTGAATTAGCCAACGGGGAATGCAAAACCGTAAATAAACGTATCGCCGTGAAGAAAAATCGTGCGTTTTCCGGCGCGGCGAGATAAAAACGCCGGGGCTAAGGGGCACCAGGACGAGAAGGAGAGGCAGGGTTGAACAGTTAATAAACATGTGCCGGCCTCGGGCTCGATTTTTCCTCCTTCGTCGGGTCTTGCACAATCGTAAATCCTTGACGGCGCGCTGCCACGCCGCGTTTTCTCATTTAGCAGCGAACTTATCGCGCCGCGTCTAATTGATCCTGCGCGCAGACTGCGAAACACGAGTTTCCCTCCGTGCCGGTCGAACCGCGATCTATGGATCTTACCGAGTCCCCTCCTCGACGTTCCAACGAACGATCTTTCCCGCTGCTTCCTCCTTCGCGCGACATCGCGACGATTTAATTAGATAACTAACCCATTAACCCTTTGCACTCGGAATTCTTATTCAGTTTTGTTTAACAACTTCCTGTCGCGCTAAATGCTCTCTAAATATTTCTCCTTTCAATAATTGTAATTATTTCAAAATAGCTCATCTATGCTCTTATATATAAAGCTCATGAAGTGAAGCATGAAATTGTATTTTTTATCTCGACATGTTTCACGTTAATACAGGGTGACAAGGAATAACGGAGTTAAACATTTCTTATTGTAATTCTGTCAAATCGACGAATTTTGAAAAACCAAATGATAACAACCATAACATAGACCTTTAGATCAACATAGATTCAGATCTACTTTAGATCTACATTTAGATAACATAGATCTAGTCGTCGATGCGACATAGAAACCTAAATTAACTCTTCGTTGCTCTAGTGGGTGGACCCCACTAGATATGTATTGCCAGCTGCAAGGAAATGTGTAATTAACATTTTATCTACCGGAAGCTTATCGATAAGCTTTTCAATCATTCTGCCGTGCCAAACGGAAGCTTAAAATGCTGTTGGAGGATCAATGAAAAGATCAGGGCACTAAATGCATAAAATAAGGACCAGCAACGGGACAATAGCGCGGCGAATTTCAAGTTTCCGGCAGCGTGGACGATGTTGCAGGGTGTGCCGGTTCCTCTCGCCCCCTCGAAAGATAAATCGATTTTACAATCGTGTATTTCGACCGGGTATCGGCTCGCGTCTGCGAGTCGCCGCAGGCTGTCGCGGCCATTAGTCATTCTTATATAATTCGCACTTAACGCCGTTCGCAGATGTTGCGAGGACTCCCGCGGAAAAAGTGCTCGCCGCTGTTAAAGGTTAATTACGCGTCGGCGCGCGCTACAAAACAAACTTTAATGTTGCAGTTTTTAATCGGATTCCGCGACGCTTTTCCAGCCGGCACCGTGTCCCAGAGAATTCTATCTCTCTCCTTCTCTCTTACTATGTTTCTCATTTCAGAGCGGTACGAGAAAAGCGAGCTTCTTGGGCGATTTATGGAGCGTTCATTAACGCAATTCGTTGCAGCTCAGAAAATGTTGCGCGAACTTAAGCCCGGCGAATATACTTTCCCGGGAGACACTCTTCGAACCGTTCTTTCGTTCGTTTAAATCATTTTCGCTGCGATTCCTGCCCTCGCTGCCAGACTGTCCCGCGCCGATGTATAGTCTTAATGGGCGTCGCGATGTAAAACGAAGGGAAAACGCCTCGCCGTAAAATTCCTCCTGTCTGTTCGACTAATTTTCTTAATTACGCATTCGAGGAACTGGAACGGACTCGCCTGTAATTCATTGTTTCCTCGTTTCTTTGATCCTGTTTCGCGATTCACAGCAGCTTCTCATTCGCCGAATCAATTAAGAACGAACTCTCGAAATATTCTTCTTGATTATTTCTGTCATGGCGCTCGTTCTTTTCGTCGATTCGGTAATGCGATTTCCTGTAAATAGGATCTGCTTGAATAGCATCCACCGGGTTCAAGTGCACTTTAATCAATTCGCGAGATTATCACCGGGATCTTCTAATTGAATTGCAACAAACTGCTGTGAAATAGAAAGTCATTTCCTTTATAAAACAACGGCATTGTTTAATTGTTCTAATGTATTAAAATACAACCGCTCGTGTTTGTCGTAAAATCCGATTCAATCATGTCGAATTATGACGATGCGATCGAACAAATTCGCCGTCGAAGTTTGTCTGATCTGTAAACATTAATAATTCAGATTCGAGGTCTTTTAATGTACGTTCGATACATATGGTTATTGTACATCATATCGGCACAATTAGTTTTCGTCGATTCGAAAATGAATTGTGCCTAGTTAATTGCGGCATTCGAACCACCGTGCGGCGCCGATGCCATGAATTATTTATCGATCAAGCAAATGCGCTTCTTGTTTATTGACCGTCGACGTGTTCGGTAAAATCGCACGTCGGTATATAATAACTACAGATTATTTCTATGATGCAACAAAGTAGTCGGACATGAATAATGGAACCGGATTCCCGGCTGGAACAGGCTGGCTTCTATTTTGCAATATTCAGAGCTGATTCAGTTTTTCCGAGGGGAAATTATAGGCAACGCGTCACCGATCTGGGGTCTCGAAAAAATTGTCAAAGTAGTAATTATGCATAAATTGATATGTGCTATTAGTGAACTATGGAAAACAGGATGTTATTCGAGAGGATAACAAATTTGTTCTCGGTATTTAAAGAATTCCATCAATTCATGTGAACGTGTGTAATCATGTTTAAACAGCAATAAAACTAAATCAGGGAACATGTAAAAGGATGTTATTCGAGAGGATAGCAATTTATCCTCGGTATTTAAAGAACTCCATCAATTCATGTGAACGTGTGTAATCATTAGACTGCGATCTTTATGCACAATAAAAAGTGTTTGCATTAATTGCCAGACACTTGAGCCACATAAAAATTTCATTCTCCTTTTAATTATCTTATTAAGCTGAAAATAATGCATTGATGTCCTTAAATATTTTCAACATGCCCACTGTTTTAAATTGTGCGTGCCCATTTTTGTATAAATGCATAAAATCGGCAGTCTAGTAATCATGTTTAAATAGCAATAAAACTAGAACATGTAAAAGGATGTTATTCGAGAGGACAGCAACTTTTTCTCGGTATTTAAAGAGTTCCATCAATTAATCAATTAATCATAATCATCATCAATTAATGTTAACGTCTGTAATCATGTTTAAATGGCAATAAAGCTAAATCAGGAAACATATAAAAGTTTTTATCAAGTCTGAATAAATCATGTACTAAATATATAGCTGAAGGCCCGCAGAATGACATGTAACAAAAATGCTTGGAACGATAAGGCTAAGTGAAACACTCTGTATTTTATGGTATGGTCCGAATGAGACAGAGGATTTATAGCAAGGCGTGAAGGGCGACACAAAGGTGTTGGTTCATCAAACACACCTCAATTGTCCTGAGCAGATAGCACTTATCGACGCTGTTGTCGTGGCCGGCTTTAATTCTCCGTTATCTTCGCCGAGGACGCGTTCAGATTGTGCGAAATCTACAACCATTTCCGGTCTTCGCCAACCTCCTTATCGCGTCCGACATTCGCACTTTACTGACACAGGTTACGCGCAAGAAACATTGCGCGCTCCACACACAACGATGATTCACGCGAGTAAATCTCGATAGTGATGTGGGTCAAAGAAAAAGGAAATTTCACTCAACCTATCTCCGCTGCTCTTCGCAATTTCTCATTACAGACTCGTGCATTCCTCGTGATAAAAGTCGCATGAAATCACCGCACCGTGGCACCAACGTGTATAGCGTGCGATTCATTCCATAGAAATTGCATTCTGCATATTCTCTTTTGTAGTCAGTTGTCCTGCAATGTAAAAACTGTCGTTTCGTATAAATTTCTTTTATTATTAATTAACTTTTACGAAGTTATAGCTGACTCTTCGATGGTCATGTTAGTGTCCGATGATTTATTAATTATCTGAGACGACCACTGCATCAATTTGAAAAGATCAGGGACAATGAAACCGATAGAAAGTCGGAAATTGCAAAAGCGAACTAGGATACAGGAAGTTCTATTACGCGATCGTCTGTCTTAAAAATTAATCGTCAAATCGTTCTCCAGGAGCAGAAACTTAATTCCACCATCATCACTGGTATTCAATAATGATTGTGAATAGATATTTCCAGTCATTATTAGACACGCTACGATTACGAGACGGCGGTATGTTATTTAGTAATTTCATGTTCCTTTCATTGAGGATGCAGTGAGAGTAACAATCCGTGTTTTTTCTATTGCACGCTGTTATTAGCGAAATAGTAGTTAGCGAACGAGAAAGTGAGCAGCCGTAACCTCGTGCACTTGTGTAAATGCTTTTACGATGTTGCTAATTCTGTATTTGCTTTTAATAACTGACCGTTTTCTACGTTCCATTTATAGTCGAACTGGCAGTACAATAATCTTTAGAATGATATGCAAATATCCTAGTTTAACCAATCGTTTCCGCAGTCGATTTCCTTTTCCAACGATCCTATTGCGAACATAAAAATCGACGATGACTCGTACGATTATAATCTCCGATCTGAATATGATGTCATCGCCGTCTCCATCTCCTTGAAGTAAACCACTCGTGCTAAACAACACCGAGTCCTCATCATCGGCGGAAGATCTATCTAGATCCGACCTCGTTCGATTCATTAGCGGATCTCTGTTAACGCAACGACGCGCCATGTTGTTGAAAATATTATTATTTAGCGTCCGACATCTTGGCGGCACTTGTGACACTACCAATTATACACCAGATAACGTTTACGTCGTATTTGCATGTTTTGTTTAGGAGATCTTACATAACGATCCGCAACAGCTTCGCAAAACATTTTATTTTAGATATTAGATTGTTGCATATGAGCAGAGGACGGATTTTATGCATTTGTGACACACGTGAGTAGGTGCAATTTACAAATGTTTATTTTTCTAAGTAAAGGATGAACGAGCAAAAAAGGCTGCCTTAATCATTAAATTTTATTTGGAAAAAAAGCAATATTTCTTATGCAACAATACATTCGAGCGACGTCGAAACTGCATAGTCAATCTTTTACTATTTTTGCGTAGCTGTGAATCGATTTAGGAAGAAAGCGATTGTTGTATTCGACGCTTTCGAAAACTGTAAATTGCGCAAACATCCGCAGTCTATTAATGTCAATCGATGGATAAATCAACGCGCGCCCGATGGGTGCTCGCAATGATCAACGCGAAAAAGGTTCCACGCGCAATCAAAAGAACAATCGCAAACGTGCGGTGGCCGCGCGACCAGAAAGCATTCGCGCTCCTATAAATATTCAAAATGAATACTATTCTATTGTGTCCGATTCAATGTAAATATAACTACCCGGCTATGTGCACAATCGCATAGAACAATTGCTCGGAGGCCTGCAAATTGACACTGAATCTTGTCAACGTTAAGTGACGGAGACTTGCATCACGTCTCAATCATTACGGTCTGTCTAAACGTTGCCTCGAATAGATTCAGAGTATGTTCATAAAAGCCCGACGACCATAAAACGCAGACTGAAATTTCCCGCAAATAGACTCCGAAGTAATTTACATTCGAGTGGTTTCTGCTATTTCTTTAACATGTCAAATATTTTTCTTTTCTTCATTTAAGCATTATCCATTGCGGTAGTTTTGTTTATTATATATATTTGTTCATTAATGAAATGTTGTCGGTGAAAACCGTGTCGGAGAAATCTGTGTCGATGATTTCCATGGAACTCCATCTTTTTCGCCTTGAACAAAGTTCTTTTTGTATAAAAAGAGCGAACACATTTGTTTTCATATCAACATTTTCTTCACGCTCGACAGGTTTTATCAATGCGTTTGCCTTGATCGTTAATCAAAATATTTTTACGTGTCAACGACTATAATATATAGACAGAAATGCCCTATAAATATGGTCTGAAATAATTTATGTTCGAGGTATGTAGCAGTTGCTGCTATAAATTCTTACTTCACAGACAGTATCCAATATGGCGGTCGTTACCGGTGTCCACACGCCATTGCTGTTGCTAGGTCCTTTCATTTAAAGATGCTGCGACAGGGAAATTGAGAAAAGGACTATTGTACTTCTTTTAATTTTTGAAAAGAATGAGAAATTTTGATGGAGCCATGACAGACCCTAGTGTACCACTTAAGGATGTTCTGGAGGTATATAAAAACGCAACAGAATTTTTGAAAATTTGACAAGATATAATTCTTATTAAATTAATGCAATTACCAAAGTTTGAGTTCGATTCACTGCACCATTTAAGAATTATATGTAGCAACTTAAAGTTTGCACATTTTAACACGTCTCCTTATGGAGAATTCATAAAATTCCATTTCAAACCCTACTTAAACCTTGTGAAAACGCAACTAGAAACTCCAGTTCGTTATATGTAGTAAAAATTATGTAATTAATTATGTTCAAAATTTATTAGGTGTTGTCTCTCACTAGCATGGAAACGCGACAAGCGTAGATCACTGAATATAGCTACAGACGGCACAGTATTCGCAAAAGTTTAATGCAAAATATACTCGTGAATGGCTTTCATTGCTGAATTTCTTGTACTTTTGTCTCCCATTGTACCTCCAGAACATCCTTAAGGGTTAACGAAGTGAAAGCACAGCAGATTTAACATTCTAGGTGCTTTCATTTTTCCATAGTACATAGTATGTATCAGAGATTTCGACGAGGATTCCAAGATTAAGGTGATTACAGTCTAGAATTCCGATAAGGATCCGGTATAAAGGACACGGGAACAATAACAATGGCGTCTTGGCCAACGTCGTCGCCTTGACATCGGCGTTCCGGCACCAATTTTCCAAGAAAGCTGTTCGCGGTAAGTGTAAGAAACGAATCGGCTATGGGCACAGGTTTCAAGAACGAGCTTCTTGTTACACAAGAGCGTGCCGTAAACGACGTCTTGACCCAGGCCTAGCCTCAAAGACCGCTTCAGAGGCGCAACGCAGTAGAAAACGAAGCTAGTAAACAGCGTAAAAGAGGCTTCATTCAAATTTCATTCGTCATACCCGACAAGACAGCGACTGATTACGATCGGGACGACTGAAGAAAACGTTTCTGCCAGATGTTTGTGCCCCGACATAATGAAGTAGTCGACGTCGCGAGTCCTAGACTGTGGCTCTTTGTGCGTTCGCACAGGATGGAAATCGACGGGAAGAAATAACTCGCGGAGATCTACAAAATTGAAGACTCCAAATACGAAGATTTGTACTGGACTAGTTAACAATAAACTATGTTAGGTGCCAGCAAAATGACCGAGGTCTTATAGTAAGAAATCGATCAAAGAAGTATGGTTCTACAACCGAAAACTCTTGGATTGAATTTATGGAAAAATTGAGTAGATGAACGTTACTTTTCATTTATTAAAATTTTTTAAGCAATGAGGAACTTCCCAGTTGATTTCTAAATTTTTCTAATGATTATTGTCTGAATTTTCTTATTCGCATAAACGTCGTTCTACTCGCTAGATAAATAAATCATATCTCCACCGCTACCAACTCGCATTACGCAACCGCATTCAATCGGATCATTGTGCGACCAGTTAATCCTTCAAAGAAACTATATAATTAGAAAATTAGGTAAGCGTCTCCGTTAGTTCTCCAAAATGGCGTTGACACGTCGGCCATCATATCGAGTACTCGGTGTTCCGCTCTTCTCCACGGAATACTTCACATCGGGAGCCCGTTAAGCACACAACACGTCCGGGGACGATGTCAATATTTCTCGAGAGCAGGACGCGCGGGAGTGAAGAAGGGGATTGCACGAAGAAAAAGAGAAGAAACAGAGGCACGCGCGTGCGAATGACGTGTCTCTTGCTTATTGCCCCGGTAATACAGAGATTGCGTAAACGCGTACGCCACACGTATTTCTGGACAGGTAAGCGAAACGAGGCTGTTTTTTACGGTGGCGCGGTGCATCCTTCCCAGGGTGCACCGGCGTCTATTTACGATGGAGCTCGGCGAGCTGAAATTTCCGGCTGGTTCGCCCGTGACGTGGAATGTCTGTGATACGGTACCGGACACTAGAACTAATCGGTTCTAGAGAAATTCGCCGAGGGAAATTGATGGGATTGAGGAAACGCTGGGGCCGGAGGCGAGCCGAAGCGATAACCATTGTAGATTGTGTACGCTCATGCTAATTCGCAGCGTTAAACTTTCTTTTCTGTGCTCCTTGCTGAATGTTCCGCGCTTCCCCATGACTATTCATCTGTCACGAACATTTTCCTTATAAAAAGGTATGTCAAGATGTTTTACAGTTGTTTATTCAAAATTGCTGTATTTCTTCTATTATTTTATCGTTGCCTACATTTTTTTATTAAGCACCAATATAGAATCGAGTACAATACGATAAATCCTGATTTGCTGTTCGTGTGATCACCACTACATTGACTCCATGAATCGTATGTTCAAACTTCTTAATTTTCATTATTTTTTTATGCGACTTTCACGAACTTATTCCTGGCATTTTTTTTATGAAAACAAGACCAAACACAATATAATTTCAATTGTATTCAGTGGTTTAATCGACGATGAAAGTTTCGAACGCAACGAAGAACAGCGTATGGGACATTCTTTGAACTGTGCCGGCGACGGCGATTGTCCGCGTCTCCTTCTTACCCATACGCTGTCCTTCCTTGCGTCCGAAACTTCCACCGTCGATTAAACCACTAAAGAAAAATACCCGAAATAAGTTGGTGAAAGTCCCGTAAAAATATAATATATATAATGAAAAATAAAGCATTTTTAATTGGCATTACATTGTGAGAACACGCGGGCCTTTAAACCGATCCGTATTTCATTCTGTCCTTCTCTATGTTCGGCTTTCTTTTAAAGTCTCGGCGCGGTAGCCGCAGTCATAAAAAATAGTGTCCCTATACCATCATTTCCTATACCTATATTTCCATCAAATCCAACAGCGACAATTAGAAAATTATACCCGGAAAGACGTAACAAATTTTCATTTGTCAAGCCATTTGTTCTCGTTATTAACGGTAATAGATGACTGTTGATCTACGATGAATACATAAATTTTCAATTTCAACGGTTATTAATATCCGCGAGCCCCCCCCCCCCCCCAGTCCCCGAGACAGCTTTGTATACCTTTCGTTAAACAGCGATTATGCAACGCGAGGATTACGCTCGCGCTTTTATAGAGAGGTCGGCAAATATTCTTCTCGCGGCTAACAAGAAAATTGCTTACCGTGCAACAGCTTCTCACGTTCACTTATCCTTATCTGTCACCGGTTACATTATCATTCGCATGCTCTACCACGAAAATATCAAAACGGAAGAATGTATACGCAAAAAAAAGAAAAAAAATAATACTAAACAACGTAGTGTCTTCAGACTTCAAACACTTAAGCTTTATAAAGATTGTACTTTTGGCTATAGTAAGTTTTCAAATAACAATCGCCAGCTTTATGTCAAGGTCGGGTACTTCTGGGACTACCCTCGTAGGTAAAAGTAGGCTTCAACATCTGCAGTCCAATAATGATATTTCATACGTTAATTGCGCCAATTACTGAGCTCATTATGTTTCACCTGCAATGAATCAATGCCATAAATACCGTCCGTTTAAAAATAACCGGTGCCCGTGTTCAAATAGCATCGGGTGGCACGTGTTTTCGCGAGTTCGGCTACTTTTTGCGAACGCGTCATGCGTCCATGTGCAACAGTGGCGGGCTGGGGGGGGGGGGGGGGGATGCCCGTCACTTGGTTAATTAGCAATTACACGCATATCTGCGTGTCTCGGATTCCAAATTAGAGCGACATGTTCGTGTCCGATGCACAATGATAAATCCACTGGACGCGCACAAGCATATAAGTGTCCCCAACGAGTGTATACAACAATGAGTTATTTAAATTTTCCTTGCAACACGCGCGCGTGCGACGCTAATGTGCAGAATTGCTCGGTAAATTCTGGCTTTTGCGACGCGTCCACCGGTTATAACTGATAAAATCGATGATAATGTGGTAATCGATGTAAATGCGGTGCACCAACGGGCGAGCGCCTACTTAATATTTGTGTCGCATCCGCGAATAAAATACCGCGGAAAAGTTTTCCTAGAGTCACCTACACCAAAAATCGCGTAATAATTGCGGATAATTTAATAGGCCTGTGCGTAGTTTCGAAACTCGTTCTCCGATCTGTAACAACGATCGTAAACTGCGCTACTTCGACGAGAAAAATATTTATTTTTATCTGCTTGTTATACCGCAGCGTCAGACTTTATTTTTACACCCGTGTGTCACTCTTCGTTTCGCATAATGGTTCTACAGGGTGTCTCAAAATTACCTTAGGAATGTATAAGATATTTCATGGTCGTCGAAATCGGTGAGGGCCCACATCACCGGCAACTTTACCCAAACGAGAGAAGAAACAGAAACTGATTCAATTAAAAACTCACTTATTCAGCCGTAAATCCATTTGGTTGTTACGCCAGTGAAACAGGAAACACCACACTTTCACACAATTACTAATCACTACACGTAGCACACTTTTCGAATTCGTGGTTATAGCGAACGAGAAGAAATTAGAGATACTCCGACGCGGAAAGAGGGCCCTGGTCTTCGCGATTCCGCGCGAAACTGTGCTCTCCCACCCCAGCCAATGGTGGCAGATGGGGTATGAAACTATACCCAAATTCTTGGAAAGAATAGAGTGGGGCGAATGGGAGAAAAGTTGCACGTGCACGATGGGGACGCACAATGACATGACATTTCGCAGGTTTTAGGTTATTGCCACGTAAAATTCACCCATTTACTTATTTCGCATACCATGTAATTATTAATTATTTCTTTAACATGTGACGTTGCAAATGAAACAATTTACCAATTTATCGTGTAGAAGAAAAATGAGAACGATCCATATGATTCATTTCATTAAGTAGGTACATGTACATAATAGGTACAATACGATACGCGGCAATAACCTAAAACCTGCGAAATGTCAGTCATTGTTGCGTCCCCATCGCGCACGCGCAACGTGTCTCCCATTCGCCCCACTCACGGTGTATTATACAGGGTGTCCCAAAATTCCTTCAACAGCCAGAAATGGGAGGTTCCTGAGATCATTTGAAGCAACATTTTCCTTTGCGAAAATGGTATCCGCGGCTTTTTGTTTAGGAATTATTAACGAAAACACGGGCTAATCACAGCGCGACCTAGATGCGAGTTGCCACAGTCGGCCCGGTGCGGCGCGCCAACTGTCTATTGGCCGACTGTGGCAACTCGCGTGTAGGTCGCGCTCTGATTGGTCCGTGTTTTTCGTTAATAACTCCTAAACAAAGCCACGGATAACATTTCTGCAAAGGAAAATGTCGCTTGAAATGATCTCAGGAACCACCTCCTTTTGGGAAGTTCACGAATTTTGAGACACCCTGTAGAGGTGTTACGACTAAGCACCTCTGTAAGGCTGAAGTTTTGTGGTAGATAGAGGTTAGTTTTCTGGTCACCGCCAAATGGAATACTAGTCATCCTCACAGTTTTCATGTACGTGTGTGAATGAGATTGTGTGTAGCAGCGTGTCCATGTAGCCCGTGTTAAGGTTATTTACGGTACATACCTTAGCACAGGCTACACTTTAGTACTTAAAGTCGCCTATAGAGTGTACCACAATGCTGCCATCCAATATGGCCGACAAGTTGATTCCCCTTCCGTCTTTTTGGACACCCCCAGGGTTACGCTCAGTCCTTAGTTCCGTGCCATGGCCCCCTTTCCGCGTCGGAGTATCTCTAATTTCTTCTCGTTCGCTATAACCACGAATTCGAAAAGTGTGCTACGTGTAGTGATCAGTAATTATGTGAAAGTGTGGTGTTTCCTGTTTCACTGGTGTAACAACCAAATGGATTTACGGCTGAATAAGTGAGTTTTTAATTTTTTTATTCAATCAGTTTCTACTTCTTCTATCGTTCGGGTAAAGTTGCCGATGATGTGGGTCCTCACCGATTTCGATGACTTTGAACTATGTTATAAATATCTTTTTCCTATGAAATAAAGCTCATCGAAATCGGCGAGGAGATCGATTTACAATTACAAGTTCTTACAATTATCTCGTAAACTAAAGCCGACCGACAAAAACTGTAAAGGGAAATGTTGATCAGAATCATGGTCTTGACAACATATCCAAAGCTGATCGAAATTGGCGAGGATTCACATCATCGAGAAATTTTTGTTCGTTGCGACATCGCGGCGTGCCACTCGGCTGCCGGCGCGCCGGGCTGCACGCGTCTAGCTCGCGCTCTCATTGGTCCGTGTTTTTCGTTAATAACTCGTTAACGAAGCCGCGGTCGACATTTTTTCAAAGGAAAATGTCGCTTGAAATGATCTCAGGAACCTCCCATTTCCGGGTCTGGGGGGAATTTTGAGACACCCTGTATTTTAAAAGCAAAACGTCTTACCGCGATAATAAGTTTACGCATACTTAATTGGAAAATGCGTTATGAAATTCCGAAGTTTTGAACAAAGAAAAATGCTCTTTAACCCTTCGCTGCATAGTGTATAATAAGAATGTGTTTTTTACTATTCTACACATTTTATCCCATTTGATAAAATGTTGTTTTAATTTTTTTTAAATATTTTCCCTTAAATAAAACACAAAAACTGATCTCCTTTCAATTTTTTCACCCCAATTAAAAAAAATCATGCAGTGAAGGGTTAAAAAAACTATATAACTCGATTAATTTTTATTACTCTCTTTTCGTTTTAAAAGACCGAATGAATACCGATGAATTTCCGTGCACTGTAAAAGGTTCGACGGGTTTTCTGAAAAAAATAGCTAGAGATCCGAGCAAAAACGGTCTCGAGAACCAGTATAACCCCTTAAAGCATACGCTAGAGAAGTGATACATCAACGCAATAGAATGCTGTTTCGGCGAAGGCGCGATCGAAGATAAAGAAAGACAAGATGAGTGTTCGTTCACGTACCCGATGCGCGCATCGCACGAAGACCCGGTCCAAGGGGGACTTGGAGTCCTCAGCCTTCGTGGTCTTCTCCTTGCACCAGGCTTGGCCCATTTTTCTTCCTGTCCCGCTATTATCTCTGCCCTCTCTCCCGCCTCTCTATTTCCTCTCCGAGCTACGGCGGTTCTCTCACCGATAACGCCGGATAATGTAGGCCATCCTGAAGACCCGTTCCTCGTGACCTGCCGCAACCGGTGCGAGTCTCTTCTCTTCTTCGCGAACGTTCGCCCGTTGACCTTTTCACGGCCACCTGCCCACGGAACACAGAGAGAGAGAGAGATAGAGAACAAAAAATCGGATTTCAGAGAAATCGGCGACAACTCGAGGCGATAAATCGATAGATAGACCGGAAACCCCATCCGTGCCCGTGATTTAGGGGATCGGGGGATTCTAAGGGACAGCTAGCGAACGACGTTCCCAGTTTTATGGCTCGCCGAAAAGAGCCCGCTCCTATGTGAAGCAAACTTTCGCACATTTGTTTACGACCCGGTGCCTTTCGTCGATCATGACTAGTCTGCGGAACTTCAAGCGAAATAACTTTAATGTTCGTTTACATTTTTTGAGAATGAGCAAAATGAACGTATCCCTTACGAAAGAAAAAATTAATTTACAAATTCAGTGACTAAATGATTCGATGCTACAATATTTCAATCGTTTAAAAAACTGTCTTCCGAACGATCACACTGAAACTTCATAAAAGAAAAATTCATTTATACATTCTGTGACGCAATGCTACAATAATTTTAGCATATAAAATGTTTTCTATACGATCACACTGAAACTTCATAAAAGAAAGATTCATTTATACATTCTGTGACCCAACTGTTCAATGCTACAATAATTTGAGCATTCAAAAAAATGTTTTCTGTACGAAAACACTAAAAATTCCCGTGAACCCAAAGACTCGTTTTGTGAATCGATTAGCTTCGTTGTAAAAGGGTTATCGCAAGTATGCGTTGAATTAGTGTAGAAGCAATAAAATCGCTCCTCCACTTAAGAAGAAACCATTCGAGAACATCGTATCAGAATTTGACCAGTCAATTAGACGCACAATCTGGTATCATAGAATTCATCAGAAAAGTATCGTTCCTATAGTCAAATAGGTGTTTCGCAACAAGCAACACCTTACCAAGAAGTCGATTTAGCACTTAGAGACAATAAAATAAATTTATGTGAACGTACGGTCTCTTTGACCTTGCCTCTGAGTTATTGCAGCCATTCTGCTATAGCGAACTGTGTCTTATTAGCCTTCGCGAGGGTTACAATGGCTACCGTGCGTTACGACTACCTTGACGTCAGTGATCCTCTTATCCTTCGATAATATTAATCAACATGTCGTATGCAGGCCGTGAACATTTATGCATACATGCAGTTCTAATGTACGCTACTTGGAGAAACATTAGTACGCGATATTGACAGTCATTCTTTTGGTAGAAAAAATATGGTATATTGACAAATTATTTAGTGATATCAGCTGTACAAATTGGCAACTGTGGATGTTCTTGGTCGCCTATCTATTGTTTTATCATTGAAATACTGTTTTGTTACGTCTTCGTTAGAATTTCTAAATAAATAGCAGTCTACTTTTTGCTAGTACTCGAGCTGCGTTTTACACAAGATTTTTCGGA
The DNA here is from genome assembly GCA_028455765.1 of Lasioglossum oenotherae. Lineage (NCBI taxonomy): Eukaryota > Metazoa > Arthropoda > Insecta > Hymenoptera > Halictidae > Lasioglossum > Lasioglossum oenotherae. The sequence continues at coordinate 2,138,168 of CM052294.1, read as the reverse complement.
AATGGGTCAACGAGAATTACACTCACAGATTGTTAGAAAAAAAAGAAGAGTTAATAAAGTCGGACACAGGTGAGGGTCACTGTTAACCTGGAAACCATTTTGAAAGCAGTATAGTATTATTGTGTAAGCCGTTATTTATGGCTAACAAAATGCATGTCGTTGAAAAGGCTCATTATGTTAGAGAAAACCCATTCTAAGCGTTCGAAATTGCGGAGTTTATTTTAAAATCGCTGGTATCTCAAATTATAGACTGTTAACGAGTTTTGTACAATAAGTTCCGCGGAAACAGACTCGTAAGTTATAGCAGTCGTTATAATGTCTGTCTTCTAAAGGAAGCTTCTTATCGGTGTTAATGCTTTCGCCGTGAATTGCCGCATAGCACACTCCCAGCTATTCAACCATGCCGTGCATTATATCTTTTCCCGGGCAGGTGACCTTCTACCCAATGATCATCCAAAGAATGCCGGGAACACACCCTTTAACGGTGCATTACGCGTAACGTCATTGCTCGCCCACAGTATCCAACGATTTTCGCGCCGAACGACTACAAGAAAATTAATGGGGGGCTTTCCGAGCCAACCACTTGCAAAATATTACACGCGTTACTTCCTCCTTCCGGTGTCTCCGGAGAAAAAATTATTCAACCAACATTCTTTCATACTTGAATCGAAATCGTTTATAACTACCATTACTAGGCATTGTTCATACGTACAGTGGCTGTAAAAAGTATTCGTATGCCCTTTAAAACAACCTGATTTTTATAATCAATTAGAGGCATTGGTTTACGAGATGATATGCACAAAAGATTTTCCAAAAATTATAATTTACAAGGTTACATGCAAAAATAAAAAAGACATTTTTTTGAAACTTTTTTATTTCGGCCCTTAATGAAAATTTAAAATATATGTTTTACAGATTTATTTTTAGAAAATCATATTCTTCACGCATCGAACGATGTACGATTCTGTGGATTTTAAGCAGAAACTGATCGAAAGTCGTGTGAAACTATGCTTTTCACCATTTTCATGTTAATCGATCTCGATGAAACATATATCTTAAATTTTCTGTAAGGGCCGCAATAAAAAAGTTCTAAAAAATGGCTTTTTTACTTTTGCATGTAACCTTGTAAATTATAATTTCTGGAAAATCTTGTTTGCATATCATCTCGTAAACCAATGCCTCTAATTGATTATAAAAAATCATACTTTTTACACCCACTGTGTATAACATTATGATGATGTATAATATCATAATACATAATACGTATACGCTGCATTGTATTAATTAAACTTTCAAGTAACCATTCGAGAAACCTAAAATCGAATAGCGTGTCATTTTATTTTACACGGAGGGAATTGTTTAAAATTTTGGTTCTCACGCGGTAGAGTGAAGGGGTTCAGGGCGGATGTACAAAGGGAACAACAGCGTGAAATCACAGAGCGGCGATGCTTTACCGATCGAGCGCTGTAAATCATCCCCGCGCATTTGAAAGTCGTACTCTCGTTACCGTGAACCGTGTTCCACCGCGACGACGCGAACGGAACGCGAATTTGCAATGCCAGATCCAGAGCATAACACAGAAAAATATGCGAGCCCATGAGTTAAGCTATTCCTGCATCGCGATAAGACATTCGCTGACGCCGATCTCTGCTGCATCCGCAATAGCCAGACTGCGGATTTTGATGCATTTGAAACGTGATTCTCCCGAAGCCCGCGGCATGGCAAATATTTTTTCACACTTGGCACACATCTGCGGGATTTCGCACCTGAATAAACCCTGCGATATTGTCGCCACGCGAAAAATTACAACGGTATGAAAAATATATCAGCCACCATTTTTGCTTTGCGCTCTAAATTAGCAAACTATGTTTCATTTATAATGTCACGTTTTGCAGCAGGCCTGGGCAACTTGCGGTTCGCGAGCCGCAGACTCCTCTACCCTCCTGTGGAGTGCAGGAGGTTAGAGGACAGCGGGGAAGATGTTGCCCGGGCCTGTTTTAAAAAAGGAATATCGGTGAATTTTCACCCCGAGAAACCTGTGAGGACTAGTTCTCAAAAAAAAAAATATATAAAAGAAAACTTTTTACAAACCACGTTTATATTAATATGCACTAAAAAGGAGAAAATAATCTTTTTAGACATTAGTGACTATAAATAAAAGCGTGGAGCGCCAAACTATATTGACGTAATCTTCGTGGCCGCTCCACGCTTTTATTTGTAGTCACTGATGTCTAAAAAAAATTATTTTTTGTAATACTATTGCATTGTCATTCAATTCTGAGCTATGTTTAAAGTTTCAAGTCTCTAGCTCATCGGGAAGTGGTTTAAAATTCGATTACCAGGTTTGACGCATACAACAACAACGATAACTCGACAAGCTAATATAAGCGTGGTGATAATAAACATGAAAATATTCGTAGATTTTCTAATAAATTATTCAGTAACAGAGTTTCAGTCTTATCTCCGCTAACATCGTTCAGTAATTCCTTTTGACACTTCTACTTGAAGGAAAATTTTTAATTTTCGAGACGTAGCGGAATCATTAAACACGCTGCTAAGAGGCTTCCAACAGTATTAACTTGTCTAATGAAATTTTTCCAACTTTTGAAACGGCGAATTGTTTAATAAATTTTAATCTGTCACGTGTCACCTCCGTTGGAAAATAATATGTTCATCGTGAAGCAGTAAATTTCACGGTGACTTCTAAACTGTGATCGTTTCGATAAAAATGAGAAAGATACCTATCATACATTTTTACGAAGATACGAGATAGTGTTTTTGAGCTTCATAAGGTGGAACGAAGGAACGGCAATTTATGGGCTTCGATCTTTCCGTCGAAAAGGAGAACTATGAAAATAGGTTGGCAGGAATTTAGACGGTCGGATTTTCCATTTTCTGCGCGGCGAAATTTTCTTTCACTTTTTTGTTTTGTTTTTTGTTTTTGCACACAAATTGCCCAACTTGGTTGAAATTTAGGAGAGCCGGATTTCTGTTCCGCGGTGTGCGACGTGCGAACAATTCGGATCGCGGTGATTTTTCATTTTCCGCACAATCGAGTTTACCGTGCGCGAGATTTTTCGTTGAAGAGGAACCGAGTGACACTGCAATATTTTCCCCGCTAAATTAATTCAACCATAAGCATTCCACTGTCAAAAAATGTAATTTGCCTATTCAGGCTAGTCTCGCGAATTCGCTGCAGAATTTCTTAATCCCGTATTTATGACGCTGGTTACGCAACGCGGTTGATATTTAAATGTACGCTGTTTTATTTATATTACTATATTTCCAGTAAAAAAGTGTAATCGTATGCATCGAACTTTGCGAATATCTAGGCAAATAAAAAAGAAAATTGTGTCGTATATTAAGAGCTTAATTAGGATCGAAATAATCGAAATAATAAATTCGAAGGATCTCTAAAATTTATCAGGCTTTCAACTACACGAAATTTTTGGAAATTCTATCCGACGTGAATATACATACAGAAATATTTATTTCTACTTCTTGTTTTAAAAGCTGTAGCTTGTAAGTAAATAATATTGATATATTTTATGAAATCGTTTCGTATGTTTCATGTTAAACCTTTCCGTCATGGCGTCCTCGCATAAGGACATAAAAAAACTAATGATTTAATTCAAAGAACTGCTTAGCAAAGCCATGATTTTTCCCAGGAGTAAATCATTCGTGACCGGAAGGGTTAAAAATTGGAGATGTGCGTAATGTGTTAAAAATATGGCGCTTGTCATTTAAAAAGGTGCCTTTTTTAATCGCTTAACTTTGTCTCCGAATCGTTGGATTATTAAAATACATTTTGAAGGTCCAGTTAAGGGCTAACACCGAAGAAGAAATTCCGGATCGAGTGGTTCTGTCGACGCGCAACGTCCTCACCATGAATGGACAGGTATGTGAGCCCCCTGTATTCGTAATGGGAACGCACACGTGTAGCAGCACCTACGACACTGTGATCACGTCATCGCAGTCGCGAGAATTGGCGAATACACACGATTGTGTGCAACGCATAATCATGTTATTACACGTGACTCTTGTTCACCGTGTACTTGCTTTGCTTCGCTTCGTTTCGCTTTGCTTTGCTTTGCTTCGGCACTGGTCGCTTCTCTTCATCTGGCGTTTATCGCTGCCATCGGATCTATTACATAGACGCTTCTGCTGCGTGGCCACGTGAGGATAACCTTCGCGAGCCGCCATTCGACTATAAATGTTTATGCGACTACAAATTATCACCGAATTTCACAGGACGCCGCTTAACTGTAACACGACGGCTCTAATGAAGTTTACAGTCGGTTGCAAAAGTCTGTACCCGTTCGAGGCAGTATAGTATATTAACTAATTTACTGGAATTATAAATTTTTGCAAATTAATTGAAGACACGTCGACCTGTTGGGATGTTTGTACTAAATTTGTTTGCAAATATCTCACGATTTGTCAGAAACTCTCGGGTGCGAGTTTTTGTTTTAGAAATATGATTCTAAAAGCACACTTTTAGTTTTTCCCGAATTTTCCATTTTTCCGTGATACTTTTCCAATTTTTCTTATCCTATAACACCTAGTTCGGACTAATACGAACATTTACAAAAAAGAATTAGCCAAATCGGTCCAGCCGTTCTCAAGTGATGCGCTTACCAACGAACAGCATTTGATTTTTATTTATATAGATTAACTTTTATACTTTCATCTTTTTCTTTTCAAATCTCCCAATTTTCTCTATGTTAGAAAATTGTAAATTGTAAATAATAGCTGTTTCCAGGACTGCTGTTTATAAAATTACCATTGCAATTCCAAACGAGCACAGTTCGCGTCCGAATAAATCTATTCAATAATATGTCACAGAGGAATCTCTACTTTCAACGTCTGTAAAATGATTCGAAGTGGTCTCTTTTGACTGCTACCGTTAAACATGCCAACACAGATTTCGCTATTCTAACGGTAGCCGTCGGTTAATTATGGTTCCTCTGTCCCGAAGCTAGTCAACGTCTTTTAAACCTAACGACGAGCGTCACAACATTCTGGTTGACGTATATTACGTAATTTTACTCGTTCCAGTTTTTCCAAGTCGGGTTTATTGTCGAGACCACGTGAAGTAACGTTCCAGCCAGTAAATAGAGAGCTCGAGGTTGCGTAAATAGTATGTTAGTTTAGCGGAGCCGGCGGACGACCATGCAAATTATTCCGTACCACATTGTCTGCAGCGGTTCACGATCATTTCTGGGAATACTCTAGTTTTCATGGGCAACGTCAAACACGATTTTTATTGCGACGCCCACCTAAAAACCAACTGGGCCAGAATGTCTATAACAAACACGAAAAGCTAGTGGTCAAAAAGCTGACAATATTTTTCTATCTTGTTCATAAAAACAACATTCTTTCAACACTTATACAGGCCTTTGAAAATCGTATTCACAAAAATTGCGTTTTCGAACAATTACACAAAAAAAAACTTTTGATATGCATTTCTTAAAAATTCCACGCTATAATTTTAGACGATACCTTCTAGTTTGAGAATAAACAAAATTGTTCATTTCAAACGGTTCAGTTTTTGCAAGCAATGGCGGCCGTCCATGGATGTACCAATAAAAGGCCGTCTCAAAAACAGTAATTAATCGTAAAAACCCACAATTTTTCACTGATTAATTATCCTTAAAAAAATTCCCGAAAACAACACATTTTATGATATTCAAGATAGTCAACCTTGGACTTCGTTTGTAATTTTTATTTTGTTATTCAAACGGTCTTGTACCACGACGTGTTCGGATAATCGACGCTCTACTCAAAGAAACTTTGACTTTCTACGTTCTCGTGATACGTTCGCTTCAATTTCGAAACCGGAGTGAATCGAAAAGTGATTTCGCCGACGATCTCCATTCCGTGAGTGTGTTTTGCGCGGAGAAGGGGCGGGCAAAAACAGAAAAAACAAACAGGCATTAAGCGCACGCGAGCGATTTATCCAAAACACGCGGCGTTTCCGCCACACGTGGGTGCGCAGCCGTGGAAACGAAAGAGAGAGAGAGAGAGAGACTAGCGAAACAAAGCGGGCCCCAGGTCGCACTTTCTAACTCTAAATCGTGCATCGAAAGTTGCACCTGCATCGCAACATCGGCGGAAGATCGATCGGCAAGATTTTTGGCGTCCAACAATAGCCGGCTTATGCAATCGCGGCCCCGGACGCGTTCAACCATGCTCGTCATGATCGGTGGATCTGTGAGAAAATCGTAAATCTTTTATGGAGGTTGCTCCGGGACCCAGATGCCCGCCGAAGAAGCTCCGAGTATTTGAATGCGATTACAGGAGGCTTTATGCCTGCAGAAAAATTTACAGTCCAATATGGCGGAATTGAGATCGCGAATGATAACGAGCTATTTACGTGCCGAGCTGAAGATAATTCCGAGACAATCAGGGATCTGTGTACCAGCTATTTTCGACTGTGATTAGCGTAATCAGCGAGCGCCGAAACAGCATGTTTCAGAAGTCGAAATTTTTAGACAGCTTCTCGGTAAATTTTTCGAATCCTCAATTTAGCAAAAGCGACAGTAGCATGTCTTGAAAGTAAACGCTTGAACAATAGAAAACTGTTGTTCTGCCTGAAATAATCGTAGAAAGTGGAGAGTCTGCTTAGACGGTAATCATTTGTCCCAAATGGCACTTTAATGTCGTAATTAGTGGAACGCGGAATATGAAATTTCGGTGCCCGTAAAGAAGATCATCAAATCGGTAATTAAAAACACTGTTAAACCTGTGGCGACGCTTGTTTCAGCCTATTTTGCATAGTCACGTGGGTTGCAACATTTTAACACGAACAGTTTAATAACGACATAGCTGTGCCATTTTTTGGGACACGGGCAATTTGAATATTGATAGAATGGAAATTTAGTATGTGCCCGCGGTGACCGAGAGAAACGCAAGCAACCTACTCATCTTTACATAAGTGTCCGTGTACGGGAAAAAATCAATTTAGATTCGGTTCGTGCGGTTCGATATATGCAAATCATTCCGTTTAATCTGTTCTCTGGAGGCAGAAATCGCCGTTCTACGTATGTGCTATGTATCGTGTGTAGGCGTGCATTACGCAATTTTCTTTTACTGCCCAAATTCGCTTCGAGGGGTTAGAATTAGCTTCTGAAAATTCGGCTGCGTAAGACGGAACTATCAAAGACAGAAACCGAACTTCGAGACACAAAATGTACTACTTCCAATCGTATTAGATTCCAAAGGATCTCCCAATGAGAATAGCTCCGAAACTTTTCTTCGATCTCTAACAGTTACTATCGACATGTGAACATTTCCACGAAATAAAACAGCGAATCTTCAAGGCCCACTATCAACCACTGAATTTGGACAGCAACCAAGAACCGGTACACAAATCCCGAAAGTCTGAGCAAGACATGATCCTTGTCAATCAATAAAACAAGTATCCTCTCATGAAAATCATCACTTGAAACACCGAGCAACGATCATCTCACCACCGACCGCGGCCCAAGAGCACCCTATGCAACACCAGTTCACAGGTAAACAGTCCGCAGGAGCACAATTCGTGGGGTGGGGGGAGTGAGGGGCACGAACCAGGTGGAATGCAAAGGAGGAATTCAAGATCACCGGGTCGCCAGGACATAAAATCCAGGAGGCGTCGACGCAGCTAGGTAGAAATTACGACGAGCTGTGAGAAAACCTCCTGCCAACTCCGCAGCTTAGACCCTGACCACGTACCTCTTGCTAGACGTCCTTAGACTCCCGCAGGAATCCGGGGAATGTCCTGGCTGATCGGTCGGCCTTGTGGTTGGTCGAGTGGGACCATTTGTCGGGGAGACGAACCGAAAAGCGGTTTTCGGAGCGGACACACACGCGGACAGCTGCCAGCTCTGGCAACTGGTACCGTACTGGTACCAGTCGGTCAAGCGTACGGCACTGTTAGTACGCGAGGACCGTGCATGCTGGACAGGTTGCGTGGTATCGTTTAGCGTAGACGGTCAGGTGGTATGCGTCCCGTCTCGTCCCGTCCCTGCCCGTCCCCGTAACGTCGCGGACATCGCACCAACACTGTGCACCAGGCTTAAGGCTTTCTAACCGCAGCCTCCGCGCAGGCGATATCGCCAAGCATCGCCGAAGAAATCCACCTCCGGGCCCCACGGCCTCCGCTCTGCTCCCCACTCTTCCTCACACGGGTTCCGTCCCTACTCCAAGATGTACTGGAAACCCTCCCCTCCACCTCTCTGCGGGCCCCCACCTCAGGCCCAGGTAATGTCTAGCAAGAATCCGGACTCTGCCGCGGCTTCTTTCCGGACGGGACCGTCCACCGGGCACTACTCGGGCTTTGGACGGCGCACAGTGGAACCTTTCGTCCAAATCGGAGACAAAATCAAAGAACTTTAAATAGAAATGAGGTAGAGCGATGAAATATTTTTTAAATTAAAGCTGAAACTTGGCAGAATATGGGAAAAATAGGGAGATTTTGGTACGAACGTTTTATAACCTTGAGAAAATTCGTTAAACTTGCACAATTTCAAGAAAATTGCATTTTCTTCAATATCACGTGCGGAAAAAATTTGTTTTTAACATGCTACACATCATTTCATGTAGATTTTTTCACGCTGATTTCAAATCTGGTCTCAAAATTTGTCTACGGCCTCAAGATTTTTGAGAAGCCCTCTTCGGGTTTTGATGGACTTCTATGAAGACGGTGGGAATTTTTAAACTTCATTGTATACATGGTGTTTCATCTAACTTGAGGACCCTAAGTACCGCTCTTCTTGTTAGTAATACAGAACATTTCCAAGGAAAGTTTTCCTCTGGTATATCTCTTTTTTTCTTAATAGAACTATACGTTTTTATTGGTGACTTGTAATAGCTAGGCTGGATCGAGAGACTGTTCTATCTTGTCCGTTTGTTATCCCCAGCTATGACGATCATTTTGTTCGAGTGGGGATTTTCGGTGACTCGACCATCTCGGAAGTGTTTAAAGTTTAAACCGGTTACTCCTTGGATGCATCATGCTCCACGGGGATTTTTATGAGGGAATGGAGATTAGACGGAATTTAAATGGACCGGTTGTCGGAGCATTTTTCTTCGTTCGGAGCGTTCATGCCTTTTCCATAGATGCACTTTTCTAAGCCCAACATATTTTTCGAATTATACTCTGAAACTTTTGTTCGTCTGCTAATTTCAACGAATCATCTGCTCTGCTCTCCAGTATATTTTCTAATTGCCTCGCAATCAGTGTGTAATTTACCACGGCGTTGTTTATGGCGCTATAAGAAAATATTCTCACAATCTACGGGAATGATTAATGACATACGGGAATTAATTTATCGCTTCATCAGCTGCACTTATCGGATCAAGAAATAGTTCGTGACACGTCGGTAAAGTTCCGTCGATGAAATAAAAGCTTTCTTGTTGCTCAAATATCTTTACAATAAACTATTAAATATACTGGACTATTCCATAAGAAATATTTGACATACTAGTAATGTTTTAATAATGTAAAAGTATTCTCGTATGGAAAACTCTGAAAATAGAACATTACGAGATATCTGTAACGTTTCGTATTACCGCGTTTTAATTACTTTCACACGCATCGCGCGAAACACGCGAGCCCATCATAAATATTAAAGTACTCGGAAGAATGCACCATCTGCGAACGTATTATTAAATTAATATGCTCTCAGCCTTAAAAGTAATTACTGAAGTTCATGAAAACAAATATTTTCGTTTGCCGAGAGAAAGTCATTTTTTATCTTGTTGAAATTAGCGGACACAGAATTCACGGCACCCTGAGTATACGCAACGCGAAAGCACGAGGCTCGGCGGTGTTGCGTGCTCACGGGCACTTCGGAACTAACATTAACCATCGTAACATTACTTAATAGCATCAACACTTTCCCGTGACCCTATTAAGATACTGTCCCAATTAACGAACTAAAAATACTGTCACGGATACACGCGTTTTCGCGATCAGTCCGAAAGAATCAGAACATCAATACACATTCATAATAATTACTGAACTGAAGAACTAATGCGGGTATTACAAATTTCAATTTAAATTCTTTTTTAACCACAACATACTTTTCTTAATCGACGACGGTAAAATCTCGTTCGTGTTTACAAAGATAATAAATGAAAATGCAAGTTTACATAAAACCATTCGCTGTTTACGATTTATATTTATAGAAAACAATAGTCGACAGTCTAGATTTTAAAAATGTTTTAAACGATATAAATCAATGGAGCCCTGCATTTAAAAAAATATTTCTTCAGCCTCTCAACCATGTTAAATGCAATTTAATTTTGGTGTTTTCACAAAGGAGGATATTTATGAAATTTTCGTAGACAGACATTTCACAGAATTTTTCAAAAACTGCACACCGTCTGATCGATAAAACGCTTACGAACTTTCGTGACATTAATTACAAAGCTGATTGAAGATCTCGAGAGAAAGAGCAATGGAGTTTCAGAGGGTCATTATCGACAAAATCTTTCATACTCCCATCACACGGGCCCGACAATTGACTCGCCCAGTCCACATATAAACGCGGAGCGTCCCCAAAGGGTAATTAACGCGAAGTTAGTGGCGGCAGTTAAAGTGCCCTAAAATTGGTTTCAGCTCGGATATGTTCGTCGACTGTCCTAATCGTCGGGCAGGTTGTCTGCAGTCTCCGAAAAGGTCTTCAGTTTATCCGGCAGGGGAGCGGACCCCTCGAAAAGCCATACATTTTCCTCTCTACCTACCTCTGGTCATTTTCCGACTATAAATGCATCTGCACCGTGCTGGACCGCTTTAGTCTGTGATCGTCCTCGAGAGCTCCTTCGGAATTTGTGAGAAGTTTCGAACACCGAAGAATATCGCAGAAAGAATCGAAGTAACGGAGAAAGACAGATTGGACACCATGAAGAGCGCAAGGAGCATCGCGTTGATATTCTTAACACTAATTTCCAACGGCCTGATGTTCGACCTGAGCAAGTTCTGGGCGATGAATCAAGCGCCGATCGTGATGGAACCTGCTAGACCCATTGAAATCGTCACGTGGCGTCAGCCTGTCTGCCTGATGCCAGCTCAGGGTGTTTCGCCTTGCTACCTGGAACTCCGGAAGCTTCAAGACGAGTACGACAGAGTCAGTGGGAAAGGTGTTTTCCAGGAAACTAGATCAATTATATCATCGCAAGACGAAGTGCTAAAATCTTCGGGGTCTGATGTGCCTTCTGCTAGCAACCTTGCTACTTTGCAATCCTCCGAAAGCTATGAACAAGCTGTGATCGGCAGATCGCAATCGAGGACGCCAGAGTTGACGCTGACAGAGGACAACATCGATGAAGGAAGATACCTAGGCATCCGAGGAGAAAACACGCCGAAACCGCAGCAGATCTACATCTCCAGGGTCATAAACGCGCCGATGACTGCCACCCTGATTGCGCACACCTGCTTACCTGACATCGGAATCCCATTGTGCCAGGACTACCAACCCATTCAACCCTCGAAACCAGTTTTCGACTCGCAGTCGACCAGTAATAAACCAGGCAATTGTCAAAATCCAAATCACGTCTTCCACGACAACCAGAATTTCGCTACCACCTTGCATGATCCCGTTGTCAAGCCGATTCCAACCAGGAGACCAATTCAGCGACTAGAATCCAGCTCGGTTCAGGCAGTCTGCCACTCCTGCGTCCAAAATGGCGTCTCCTCGGAGAAGCTCGGGCACGTTGTCATCTCGAAACCCGGTGGTGAAGTTGTCGAAGCGAGGCCTGTGGCCACTGGCGGCTCGCCGTTCCACTATTTCGACTCAGCTTCTCATCTGGGTCAGCAGATAAAATCGGAGTTCAATATCCAACTGTCGAAGAACTCTGGATCCGAGATCGAGGGTCAAGCAGTCGACGAGAGGCCTCACGCAGCTTCTCAGTCACTGGATCAGCTGATAACAACGTACAATATCCAATCATCGAAGAACTCTGGATCCCACGAGATCGAAGGTCAAGGATCTGAAGCGGAGTCTTCAGAGCGCAAGAAGAGCAAGAACACGATCGTCCAGACGGTCCATGACGTCGTTAACACGGCGGGGAAGTTGCCCATCGTGCAGAAGGTGCAGAATTTTCTGCAAAGACCAGGTCACCAGGAAGGATCATCGGAGGGCTCAGCTTTTCTGGGGAATATTTTCAGACCGATCAGTTTGTTTAATCGTAAGAGGGAAAGCACGATGTCGAGGCCCGAGTCTTCGACCCAGATCGTCCAGACTAGTTCAGTATCTTCAGCGTCGGATGTGGAAGAGTCCACGAACGTGTCGGTGATAGAGATCATGGAGAAGCCGGCGATCATGGATATTCTACATAAGCCGGAGAACAATATATCAAACAGCCCGGGAGTGCTTGATATTTTCGAGAGCGCGCGGTCCGTGGATAACGTGGACGCGGAATCCTTGGCAAAGCCCACGGAAAAGCCGGGCTTGCTCGGTGACCTGTTCGCGAATCCTGTCGGGCCGATCGAACCTGAAAATGGAAAAGTAAAAACCGAGGGAAATTGACAGCGTGACGGTGCACAGTAAATGATTATGAGCGATATGCAGATAGGTATTCAAGTGTGAAAAAAACTGTAGGCACCACCGACCGCCGTGATTTAATCTCTGCAATACGTCATAGAAGCGCGGAACGCGAAGTTTGTCGGCCGCCGTCGCGCAGCACATTCATCATTTTTCTCCCTGGTCCAATTTTTTTCGCGAAGTAATTATGCCGAACCCTTAAGCGAACCATTGGGACAGATGCGGCGTCGCTCAAATTTATGCTGATAATTATTTAATGTGTGACTACTAATAATATATAACTATTTGCGAATTTAGATTGAATTTCACGGTGTAGAGATGTAGTAATACCATCGGATTTTGTAAAATAAATCCAACATTTATTAAAATTTCGGAAGATATACAATTCTCAATGGTGTCGGAGGATGTACTCTAGTGATCCTTAAGTTATAACGTTATCTCTAATATACACCTAACAACAGTTATCTACAATCTAGCTAACATCTTAACGTACGTATCACATATGCAATTTACGTTCACGATCGAAATGAAACCTCTTCAGGCGACGCGCACGCCTGAAATCTTACATCTATAAACGTTGAAATTCATGCAAACGTGTCCCTGTCTCCCGAGATCAATGAAAACACTCCGAGCTGAACGTGTTCCAACAGCGAGGGGCAGAAGTTGGAACCATAAGGAAATTAGCATTAACGATACGCGTTGACGATTATTTCTCGAATACAGTAATTACCTTCACGATTAAACATTTATCTGCCAACGTATTTCACCAATATTATTTCACATTAAGAGATCCGCTGTCTAGTTATTATTTTCAAGAGGGAAGTTTGCACGATTTGTCAGAATAAGGAATCGTGTCGGCCCGATTTTCCATGGCTCGTCGGGATTGGAGGATGTACAAGGCTGAGGAGTAGAAGAGCGAAACGGGGAAGAAACGAATGCCGGTGTCCTCGGCTGTTCGCGCGATCGGCTCGAACCCTACCACTTTTCAATCTGTCAGCTCGCCTCCGCTGACAAATTTCGTTCGAAATTTCAAACGGGATCGGAGACGCGGCGAGACCGAGCAAATTCTCCGAATCTATTTACTGTACTATTTCTGTAGCGCGTTCACAAAAATTCATGCCTCTTGTTTCGTGCGCCCTTTCTCGCCCGATCCGTTTTTCAATCAAGGTCAACGACCCCTTTATCGACCGTAAAAGAATTCGATTCCTTAACTCTTGAATTCTTTCACAACCCTGTAAATTCGTTGCAATTTGTCCGATGAACATTTGGTATAATATCGAGTGCGTGATGTTCTTTAGATAGTTCTCCTTTAAGTAGCATCAACGTCTTTAAGTCATCATCATCCGTAAGTAGCATCATCGTCATTCCCGCACCCTGTCAGGGTTTCATCAGTTTGTCAAATTTCATCGAGCTGCGAACAAAGGGTGGACGTGAAATTGTTTTCAAGTTCCGAATATCGCCACGGAGAGACATTCGAATTGTCTGAAACCTCAGAACCAAGGGGCTGTCTCCATTCTAAGCTGTCAATTTTAAACAATTAAACGTGCTGTAATAAAAACTGACATAGTCTAATTTTTATGCCATTATATTTACTGTTACTTGTACGATTATTGCATGAAATTGTGACAAAACAAATTTCTATGCACATAGCTCCTGCGTCTTGTAATTAATCCAATAACAACGTAACCATTTTCGATCTGAAAAATTTCAAATTGACATCTTTAGGTGAAACTACCCCCTTAAATTCTGAGGCAAGGGGTTAAGGAGAAAAATGAAAATTGTCCATCGGTGGCGCCGGGAAATATCTAAAGGCTAGAAGCTTCGATAGTCTTGGTCTCTCTCGTCCTCCTGAAGTTCTTCGCGATCATTTCCGGCGAGGTCAGCGGATCGTTCGGGTCTTCCCCATTGCTATTCTGCACTCTTTGCGGGCAGGGTCCCAGAAGAAGATCGTTGGAGTCGCCACGATTTGCAAGCTTGTTAGCCGAGTTCCCTACGCTCAACTTCTGCACGTTCGAAGGACTCGGAGTTGTCGGAGCCTTTGGAATTGCCAGGATCGCGAGTGGATCCTCTTCCTCGTCTTCGCTCGGCTTCCTCCTGTCGATGACGATCATCTGCCGGCGATCAGCCTCGTCCGAAAATTTCGCGCCGAAATTCCGCGACTCTGCGCCACGCGATTTCACGTTACGCCGATCCTGGACGATCATCCTGCGACTCGTATTCTCGCTGGAAGGATTTCGCGAGTCGTTTCGCCCCGAGGACGTTGCGATTATTTCCCTCTCTTTGTCCATCGTTTCCGCAAGCTTCGCCTGGCTACCGGGACCACGCCTGCTCGAGGATGAGATGTTCATACTGCTGGCGATCCCGTTTAGTTTCGTAGTTTCCTTCGACGTCGTTTTCGTAAGCTCGTGGCCTTGATCCTTTCCGGTGGGGACGCGATGCCTTTTCTGAAACCGAAATGCGAGGGACATCATCGTAATCCTGGGAAGTTCGAAAATTAGGTGAAAGGTTTAAGGTCAGAAGTTCAAGGTCAAAGGTTTTATATACCAGATATACTTTCTGAAGTTGCACATATGTAATTTAATCATGTGCATATCAAAAGCTTAAGTCTGTATTGTTTATTTGTAGTAGGCTTTTAAGGGGGTAGTATACCCTCGGATTGTAACTAGAAAGGGACTAGAATCTCACTAGAAAAATGGGTCGAAACATGGGTTTGCGCGCTTCGGTTGTTTGACCTTATACGAGCATATTTTGAGCTGGGTTAGGGCTCATTCTAAAGAGGAAGGTTCGTCACACAGCGCTCAAAATTTATTCAAAAAATGTTCGTATTTAGAAAGACCGATTTCAGCACTCCATAATTTTTGCACTGAAAAATATTGAACAATTTCAAAGTTATACAATGTGCTAGTGAACATGTGTCGCAAAAGGAAGCTTCGGTAACTCGATTTATTTTTAACAAACACTTCAAAAGAAAGTTTTTCGTGTTTGTTTTACTGAATTCTTACTCACGTCTGAGCTGGGACGCTTCGGCCGACTTGGAAACAAGTATGGCGCCTTCGTCAGACCCTCTATCACGAATGGCTCGAACAGTTCTACACGAACGATCTTATCGTAATGATCAGACCGCATAACGTCCTCGCAGAATGGCATCAGGAAGCGCAATCTACCAAACAATTTCACAGCGTGTCATACTAATTGAATTTAACAAAGCAGAAGAATTAGAAGCATACCTATCAGGCTCCGTGAATAGGCAATTTTTGAATGCGTAGACGACGATACGCGTGTCAGGTGCAATTTCAACGATGCTTCTTTTGCGCAGCACTCTATTTTGATCAATAGATGGCTCGGAATCGCTGTTTGTTCGATTGTTTATAAACTCTCCGCTCGAGTTCGACCACCTGTAGTTAGAACAATAATACTGGATTATTAACAGTTTATCTAGCAGCAGTTATGTTGTATTCTAGCAACTCATAGCCAATCTTTTAATAGTTAATTAGAATTACAAATCTGCAAGTTATTTTAAGGTACCGTAATGATTCTTCTCGAAATCATTATTCAATTTAGATCCCACGCGAAGAGTTATTCACCTGATGATTAGATCGTGAAGTTTTGTGTTCATTTTCGTTTCTGCATACTTCACAGAAGACTAAACGAGTAAAAAGTTTATTGTGTAGACCAATGCAGGGTACGATTGGGGCAAAATGAAATCGTTCCAAAGCAAACATATGCTAACTAGGCTTCTGAAGTGGCGATTTGTTAATAAAATTACCATTTTGGATCGCAGACCGGAAGTTTAGTGTCCACGAAGAGGCACTGGAGCTCCTTGAAGTCAGAATCATCGGACACACTATTCCTCTTTGAGGAGTCTTCCTTGTTGCGTGGGAAAGCTTGAGTGGTCGAAAGCATCAGGATAAACAGCACAAATGCCCCGACAAAATGACCCCTGCTCATTTCCATTTTCTGGCGAATAAGTGCCCTTGCATCCACAAAAACGTCTGCAATATTGATAATCGTTCATGTTAAACTTATGAATACATTGACATATCATTGCAATGACTGCGTCATAAACGTATTTGTAAAACCAATGGTTATTATATTTGTTGTTGTCCTAGATTCACTTTGAAGAGTCAAATATTTCTTCCTCGAAATATCAAGAAATTCAACGATACCAGCGAGAAAGAAGAAAACGGAAATCATAAATGTTCTAGAATCATTGAAAATTCAAAGTCTCGAAAGAAAAATGTAATCTCCCGGCGTTGATTACGAATTCAAGATCAGTTCCTGCAGGAAGTTTCTCTTGCCTTGACGCTCAATTTCACGGTTTCTTAATTGTAGTGAAATCACGGTACACTTGAATAACGGAAGAAGTAATGAGAGCGTTTCGAGAGATGTTTCCACGGGTAATAATTCAGTTTTGTAATAAATTTCGTTATTAAGCAGGGGCGAATTTAAATCTTTCGAATTGACACGGAACTGCCTAGCCATAAATACGAATTACGGTTTCAAACACGGGATTTCTAGCGAGAGGTTTCGCCTCTGTCGAAGTAGAACTAGGCAGAGAAACCATTATAATAATGGCAGCCACATTGAAATCACTGGCTTTTTTCTCGTTAAAAAAAAAATGTATACTTCCAAAACGAACAGGAAGAATTTCATCCCTTTTCTGAACATTAAAATATGGAATTGTCAAGTTTTTTAATGAAGTGAGCTTTTTGAAATTGCTTTAAAAATGCGGGAAAATGTATCCGTTCCTAATGACGTCACAACAAGCTGAACTGATCAAATGTAAATTAAAAAATAGATTTTTTTAATTCGTTTCATTAATGTGTGTTACGTTAATACATCGACAGCTTCAATTTTCATTCACATTTCAATTTTTCACATTCACATATCCAAAGTTAAAATCGAGAATAAGCGATCGAATAATTTTTAACGAAGCACGTCACCGAAAAATGAACTAAGAGCTACAGTAACATAAATATTCCACCGGCCACGCTTTGTTTCTAATTGAATCGGCAATCCCGAAGCAGATTGTTCGCTGCAGAACGAAGTTTAGCGAACCTAGTTGCGCGCGGAGTCGCGCGAAGACGAAGACTGCATTGGAGAAAACTGCAACGCAGTGATTTTAATTTTCCCCCGAAATTGAAAGGCGAGCCTTTCGACCGGAGTTTCTTCCGGTGACGGCGACGGACCGGCAATCTTTTCGATATCAAAGAACCTCAAAGACTCCGAAAGGACCTCGTTACGGGAAGACGACGCGTTTTGCGAAAATTCTCTCATAAATCGTGACAGCCGAGTGAATGGTGACGAAGCCAGGGTCAAATGCAGGCCAACAAATTCCGAAGAAATTCGCGGCGCTTTCGCAACTTGACGGGAAACATTTTTGAATGCCGGCGACACCCGGCTCTTTCAATGGCCGTGCCTTTGCACCACTTTCTTAGCTCTCGCAGCAAGAAAATTAAAACTTCGAGTCCGCCTCTATTACCTGCGTGCACCTGAAGCACTTATTTCTTCCGCACGGTGTTCCATTGTGTTCGAAATATTCTAGAAATAATAGTAACTGTGCTGCAATGTTTATTTCTTTACCGGACGTGTGGATCCGTTTGTTGTTTCGTGTGCAGTTCTGTAAAATCGGAGAGAAACGACTTCAACGGAAGTTGCAATATTTGATACGATAGTTGTCCGAAGTACAAACGGCATGAAAATTAATTTGTTCTTTCGATAATTTCGACAAGTCTAAAATTCAATTGTCTCCGCACAAGATTCAATTTTCAAATATATGTAATAGATTCTTTATAAAACCTTTAGTGTTCAAATACTTTTTGGATGCGCCGCACTATTGGCCAAACCGACGAAATCTGTGTCAAAATAAAAAAATTGTGGTTTGGCCCATAGTGCGCCGCGCCGTATGGAAAAAAGAATCCGAACAAAACAATCACAATATGTTTAAGACATTGTCCATAACGGTGCTATCATAAGGAATACAATTAGGTTGTGGATCTCGGATGGAACACGGTGTGGTTGCAAATACAGATAGCTAATTGAAAGAGAACACAACGGTACGCTAATCCAAAGCGATATAGCTGGCGAAACTGGCGTGAAACAGGGTGTTTCGAGGGGCGAGAATGAATCTGTCAGTATTCGGGGTGGGAATCGTTAGATCGAGGTCCATTAATCAAACTTTCAAGCCTATAATGCAGCAAAAATTTCACGAGGCCGCTGGTGGCAGAGCGGCGGCTAATTCTCCATGGAAAATCGGTTAACCGTCGATTAAACGGCACGGGGTTGCACACGGGATTATTTAACGTTCCGCCGTTTATAATAAACAGAAATCGGGCGCGCAGAACCGGAAAATGAATTCAGGCTCGCCGCGCCCGCGCCGATTAGTTTCGTCGGGCTGTTTGAGCGATTTTTAATCGACAGTTTGGCGAACGAGCCCGGCCGCGTCACCGCCGCCCCACTTATATAATAAATAATTAAAGTCGTGTGGAGAGAGGTGGGGCAGCGCGCGCTCGTTCTGTGCCGATGGTTTATTAATTCCGGCAATTAAACGACCGTGGGCCGGCCAGTGTTTAAATAAACGCGGACTAGACGATACCAGGGGAATGTAACGACACCGCTAATAGCGAGTTAACAATGATAATTCGCCCGTTATCGCGGCCAAAGTGGTACAGCGCAGATAGATCGTAGGAAAATGGGTGGAAAACAAACCGTTCCATCGACACGCAACGCTGACCCCTTTTAAATGTTAAATGGGGTAAATACGATTGATTTCGAGCAGAGCCGACGACGCGACGCGGATAGAGAACGAATCGATGTGGATCCGCGATTTTTGCCGAACGTTGTTGATCGATCTTCGACTCCCGATTAGACGAGTCACTTGACTCGCGAGGAAATGTTCGAACTCGTGCTCTTTGTGTTTTACAAGCCATTTTTCTAATAGATAGATAAATTGTGAAAACATTTTAGATTTAGGACAAGCCTAAACTTTGTTTAGGACATTTAGTACACGATATTCGACTTATTAAAATTACGAGAAGGACAAACACATTTTTATCTAATTTCTATTTCACACAAGCGACACGAAACATTTTTATTTTGCATAAAGAAAGTATAAATATTGTTTCATTATCTTCAACTTACTAAGCCTGTTAAATATAAATTCATACTGCTACAAACTAGTTCTAAGAGGCAAATTTTGTCACGCCAGCGAAGCCATGTTTAATTTTTATGATAAAACTGTGCATAATGTATGAATTACTAATTGAAACATACAGAGGGCCGCGTACCGACTCTAATTAGCTAGTTACTTCTACAATTATGGTAATTCGAAGTCAATTCGACCAAAAATTCAATCCGCCATCTTGCCCGCGCTGCTGGCTGTCCCTGAGTAGCGTAATTACCAATTACAGCTATCTATAATCAGGAATGACACCACAGTCAGCCATAAAACCACAACACCGTAGCAAATGGAACAATCTACATTCAATTACGATCAGCGATTTGCAGCTCATGCATTGTAATCGAATTCGAATCAATCTATTCGACAAAATGCATTGCGTTGTACTGAAATATTTCAAAGATCTCCTATTTAATGCCCACCAACTTATCAATCTTATACCTCTTTCAAAAGTTAAAGAAGTAGTGAAATATGCAATAATTTGCGGTCGGTAATGTGTTAATATAAACGTGGTAAAAAGGTTAAAGAAACATAATTTCGCGTATGAAAAAAATGATCGAATATCTTTTGATTTTCAACTATTTTGAAGTACATATGCAATCCTCGAGAAGACTCGCGACGTTCTATGTGTAGAAGCGTCGGAGCGATCGAAGAACGAATCGCGCGCGAGATATTTTGCATGAGCGATTTTATTGAAAGTCTACGCGACGGCCATTCTTCATACTTTGCCCCGAAAAATGCGAGTCGTGCATAAACACCGACAGATACGGGCTCTGTCCCAGTTTCTCGATGTAACGCACCGCGATAATAAATTCAGGTTCAGGTTTCGGAGTCGAATCGGCCGCACATTTTCCACGTCGCCCCGGAGAATCCATCGCGATTTATTTATGGCGGAACGATGCCAGGGTTTATTTACGAGCTGGCGCGATATCATAGACAACGGAGAAACCTGTTGACCAAGATCAAAGAGGTCCGAGCGCCCGACCGCCCTCTGCAGAAATAATTTCCACGTGCTCGGAGAAAGAGCGACACGTGACTCGGCCAGTCGTTCCAGATGACATAACGATTCTGTTTGCACGCCGATCGAGCCGAACAATCCGCGTTTTCGATTTCACAACGGCCGATTCTCCCGAGCAATCCTCGAGGAAAGTGTTTCCTCTCTGATCGACACGATTCGGGAACCGTGACGCACAATTTAATCGATCGCAACAGTCTACTCGATGCGAGTGATCCGATTCTTTGTGATTTAATTAAATTTAATCAGCAGAACATTTTCGCAAAGTACAACATAGATTTTTCGGATACACTGTGTATTATAATAGGGACTTCAATACGTATCGAAGAATTTAAAAAAATTTTTTGGGAACCTAGAACTTTGCCCACCATGCAACAAACATGTTTGTATATTGAATTTAGCTCCATTGAAATGAATCAAGTTTCTTTATTAACTTGGTTAAATTTTCAAAAACATGATTCGCCTAACACAAACTTGGCAAACGAGTGTCGAGTATTGAAATTGTTCCCAGAAAAATGATTAAGACCATGGATACCACATTGGAACCTCCGTGGAATAATGGATGGTGCTGTGCAAGTCTCCCCGAGGTTTATTCTTGCCGACTGATAGAAACGTACGGAGTTCGTCGACAAGGGAATTAAAGCCAGCAAATTGTTTACAAAGTCCACAGAACTGGGGGGGGGGGGGCTTTGCATGTAACACCGTAGCAATACTATGGAGAATTCAGCGGAGAATGTTGCAATTCAAAGGCAACGTTCACACGCAATTTTGCCGAAAGTTTCAAAATTCAATCACGAATTGTCCAACACAGTGAACGTTAAAGGAGTTGCACCCTTCTGGTCTGCAACGCGATATTTCAGTCTACGGATGGACATTTTTCCTATAAAACTGCAGAACCATTTACTGCTGAACCTTTGCGTACACCTCTGTTTTAACAATATATATCCAAACTTCCTGGCCGAGAAAAAAAAATGAATGCTGACGTTGCTGCGTACGCGATCGCGTACATCCGGTGCAGTTTTGCTCATCCGACACGAACAATGATTGCATAAACAATTTATTTTATGTAATACGAGTGTAGCTGGGGGTGGTAACGCAATTGGAAAATGCAGAGAAAGTTGAAACAATGACGGTGTTTCGTAAATTGAACAAATGTTGACTGTATTGAATGCAGTAGGTTGGCGCAAATGAAATATCATTTTAATACTACGGCAAAGCCTTGATCTAGGAAAACGAATATCCCCTCCTCCGCGTGGCATACGAGGCTTTTTCTTAGATCAAAGCTTTAAGGTAAAAGTACCAGTAGTTGACCATGTAAAAACTTCTCTTAACTGGTCAACTACTAGTACCTTTACCTTACTGTACTTCTACCAAAGGTGTCGAAAGGCAACTTTTGAACTGTTATTATTTATTTCTTTGATTGTACAGGATGATAATTAGAATTGCAATGGAATATTTTCGTCGAAGTGCGCGAGATGGATCAGTTCCGCTGTGAATATTTTGGATGATCGGAGCCCGTTGAAATCGGGGGGACCTTTTCCTCGGGTAAAACAGCGATGCAATTAACGCGGCGCCACGATCAGCGTGAAAAATCGGCAACGACTCGGAAGAACGACCTGCCGTCCTATCTGACGGGGATATTCCTCGAATAACAAGCTCGTGTTTACCCGGGAGCCGTGCCGCGAACTCGAGGAGGAAGCGTCGACGCCATGATAAAACGTGGAATCGTATTAATAGGTCTGCATTGTTTAGATACAAACGGTTCCCCGATATCAGCGCGGCCGCTGAAACGCGCGAATTCGATTCGCCTGCTTAATCGCCGCGCTGCACAATGGCCCAGAATCACATAAACCTGGACAAAATTCATGTCTCCGTTAATTGCGTATGTTCACCCACGAAACCGTACAAAAACTTATCTGTATAAATTCTATGCACGTGTACAGTGAATCCAAAGAGAACATAAAAATTTCTGATTCTCGAGAAATCAACGATATTTAATCGGTTGTAGTTTCGTTAAAAACAATCGTACAACAATACACTTGGACCCATTTTGAAGCTTGAAGATTCTACTTTGGCACGCCGTTAATCTTTCTTGTCTAAGATATTTTTACATGATGTAGCAGATGAAAAACTGAAGAGGCATTTTTTTCTCAAAAGTGCTACAATTCAAACCTCCGTGAAAACATTAAAAAATTTTTATCGTCAACGATCTTCCACAGATTTGGATATTGAAGCCTCCGTTTTACAATGGTACAAAAAAACTTGATGTACGATTTTTTTTCACTGTTTTGTGGAATAAAAATGAAGACAACCTTCGGCAAGCCTACCTAAAAATCAGACTTCATTTAATAGGAAATAACTCTCCTGTTAGATTTCGAGTTTATCATGCCAGAGCGCACGTCGAACACTTTGCTCGAACGATGTGGCCGCCATTGGAAATTGAAACTCGATCGATGACTTCCTCAAAGGTATACTCTGCGGGAGTATATTACTCGCGATCCCGTGAATCGAGATTGGGTCGCCATTTTTAACCCCCGCTGCGATCCTCGGTTGAGCTATACATTTGAAATAATATTGCGAATTTCAAATTCGCTTCTCCCTTCCTCCGTGTTTCATTTCTTTATTCCTCTCGTCACAATTTATTTCTTCCTTTGGACGTTTATTTATCGCTTGCAGATCCATTTATTCGTCTCGATAAAATTGTATTCTATAAATTCAACAAGCTAGGGTACGAAAGAAGTCAAATTGATTCGTTCGAAATTTTCTCTTTCGACTCGTAACTTCGTGCTTTTGTACAAGGAAACAATGAAAGCCGAATAAAATTGTAACGAACGTGCTAACGTGATTTTTCTGAAAAATCGAAATGAATCGCTTTGACTGCCTCGGTCCTTCTAGTGCTAAGAAACGACCTCTGTTTCTGTTGCACGAATTGTAAAGCTGTCGCCATGAAGGCGACATAATGTACCTACCCCCTGGTGACCATTGTAAACTCGGGGAAACGTAACTTGGAAGTAGAGACGTTTTTCAACAAAAGAGGCCATGATTATACGAGCAACACGTCGTAAATGTAGCCAAATTACTACAAACCTCATTTCATCGGTCTATTAATTCGATTCAAGAAAAATTCATACACACATTATCCACGTAGCAGCCATAAATATAATACTATTAGGTTGGCAACTAAATTCGCGACCTTCTGTTTCGTAATTCTTTTATTGTTTGAATAAACTTGAAATAATATTTTCAGCGCAACGGTTCGATCAAATTCTACATTGTGTAGCTATGTTGTAGGGAATTTTAATTATGAATTTAATTTAATTTTTATTTTTATTAAGATTATTTAAAATATCACTTCCTAATAAAGAAATTTTGAGCCTGTTTTATTTTCGTTGCTCTATGAGTAGAATTACCTACCCATGTAAATATCTTCGAGCTTGCTACCTGGCCCCCTAGTGTAAAAATTTTACATTCTGTCCCTTTCCGAAAGAAGTTTGGCGACGCCTTGATTAGACTAATAGACATTATCACTAAAATATCTGACAGATTTCCAGGACACGATCATCCCCCAGAAATCTGTTCAGCCACTTCAAACCAAGGAGCTCTAAAATCCAGAAAAAGATGAATACAACGTTTTAAGACGGTTTCCCGGAAAATCCGAATGCAAAACCAGCAAGCGCCTATTCGCACGGAGCAGACACGAAGCTCCTGACGGAGCAGAGTTGGCGGGCGCAATCGTGCCCGAAAAAAGTCAGCCGTAAAAATCAATCATCCTGTGATCCGATACACTCTATCAAGAGCGGGGAACACCGTGGAAAAAGGAGCATAGAATGCGGAGCAGAGATTCCCTCGGCAGACACCTACGATCCGAGCGATTCATCAAACCGTGTCACCATTCCGGGTTGCATTATCTCGGGAAATCTCGGTTGGATGCCGGTGTGCGGGAACAATATCGCGGCATTCAAGCGCATCGCGGCGACGACAACGCGACGGATCCTCCTTAAATCAGTGCTTTCGGATTTCGTCAGCTGTTCAGGCGTTGCCCACCCTCTCCCCGTGGAATCGTCATCGTTTAATCGTTCCGACGTCGACATCTTCGTCTTCTTCGTCATCGTCGGTATGTCAAGCCGACCCGTGTACGTACACAGCCCATACTCTCAGGCGTTTCCGCTCGCTCACCGAATGGAACGCGCACGTCCTCTCTGACAGATTGCCACACGTCACCTTACATCGTTGCCACCGTGTTACCGTAATAATGGCATTATTAACGGCGACGACTATATCGGGGCCCGGGCAACGTCCGTCGACGGATCGATTATTGTAATTGCGTTAATAATACCGCCACCACTTATTGGCAGCTTGGAGAACGTCGCACAATAGGACCTTTCGTCCAAATCGGAGACAAAATCAAAGAACTTTCGATAGAAATGAGGTAGAGCGATGAAATTTTATCTAAATTAAAGCTGTGAAACTGCAGAATATGGGAAAAGAGAGAGATTATGGTACGAACGGTTTTTAACCTTGAGAAAATTCGTTAAACATGTAGAATTTCAAGAAATTAGATTTTGCAATATCCTGAGGTCGTACACAAATTTTGAGACCAGATTCGAAATCAGCGTGAAAAAAATCTACGGGAAATGAAGTACAGCATGTTAAAAAAAAATTTTTCCGCACGTGGTATTGGAAAAACCACAATTTTCTCGAATCTGTGCAAGTTTAATGAATTTTCTCAACGCTAAAAAACGTTCTTACCATAATCTCCCTATTTTTCCTATATTCTGCAAAGTTTCAGCTTTAATTTTAAAAAATTTCATCGCTCTACCTCATCTCTGCCGAAAGTTCTTTGATTTTGTCTCCGATTTGGACGAAAGGTCTCACTGTGCGTCGCGCGTCGCCGCGAGCCTCAATTCGTCGTGGCCACCGTCGACGACGCTTTCCGAATTCCTGGCCATTCACAGGCTATTAATCACCTTTAATTATTAACCGTTGTCTATTAATCATACCCGGCCACGGCTAATTGATATTTTATCTGTTTTTCAGGGAATTTCAAGAGGCGCCGATGCCCCGACCCTGTCAAGATGGAGGCCGCCCGACGCCAGTTTTTCTTCAAGGTAATTTGTTGCTTTTTACGGGGTAATTACTTTTCAGCAAATGTGCTTTGCGGCTCCATTTTGTTCAACAGTACCACGCGTTTCCTATTAATTGGATTTTAATTCGATGAAGTATTTACTTTGCTCGGACTAATTATTGCAGGATTTAGCGATATTAGCTGCGTCGATGAATAATTCATCGGGTTTGTTAATAACGCAGAAATCTAGGTTAAATTTTGAATACAGAGAGATAACGGAGATTATTATCATGCTGGTTCTCCATTAATAGGAGGCAAATTAGGCGAGCTTTAATTGGAAGATTTGCGCGACGCTGTTTCGGCAATGTCAAAACGTGTATACCGTGGGAAGTAATTCAATTTTTGTTTTTCTGTGATCGTGAACTGACATATTTGATGTGAACAGAAAGCTTCAAAAGTTGGTTTCATTCCAATTTAGACAGTTATACGATGATTCCATGAAAAATCGCATAGATGAAATCATACTGTTGACGTGACAATTAACGAAAAATGGCTGCCAGGGCTCGAAGGGGGAATTTTTTTGCGACGCAAACCGATCGCGAATGGTACGAGGCGGAAAATCGGGAATGGGGGCTAATAAACAACCCCAGTAATAACAAAACGAGTGAGTGGCGGTAGTAACAACACCGATAGTACATAGTAGGGTCACGGGAGTACGATCAGAACGCGGACAAGACGGCGAGCCCGAGAAAAGAGAAAGAGAGGACGGGTTATCGGCACGACATACTATTTATAAGCATGCCCACGGACCATTAAAAATACGTCGCGACGCGATGCAGTTATATCGGACGACCATTCGAGTATAAACAATTAGCGGCCGCGAGCCGTGAGACCGGTTAATCAGAGACCAGCCACACAATTAACTAGAAAACAGACAAACAAACAAGCAAACAAGAAAGTGAGCTAATAAAAACGTGGTAAAAGACCGAATCGCGAGCGATTCTTTACTTTCTCTGGCGGGTGACTCACGAGACCCTCATAAACTGCGATCATTTCGTAAAAAGGAACAGTACGACCATCAGCCTGGACTCATTTTGAAGCTCGAGGCCTTTACTGTTCCAAAGCAGCGTTCATTTTCCTTGAAAACATTTTTACACGATGTAGCAGGTGGGCAACCGAAGACTTTACAAAATGCAGCAGATTCAAACTTCTCCGAGAACATTCAACAAATTTTCTCGAAAATGAAGCTACCATAGAATTGGAGATCGAAGCTTCCTCTTCAGGACGACTCCTTGAAAACTGATTTTGTCACTGTTTTGTGGAACAGACAACAGGAACAGGATATTCTCATATATGAAACACATTAAAAATAATCATAATGAAGTATTTGAACGTTTACTTAAAATCAGCGTGAAAAAATCTACGGGAAATGATGTGTCGCATGTTAAAAAAAATCTTTTTACGCGCGTGGTATTGGAAAAACCGCAATTTTCTTGATATTGTGCAAGTTTAACGAATTCTTTCAAGGTTAAAAAACGTTCGTACCACAATCTCCATAATTATTCCATATTCTACAAAGTTTCAGCTTTCATTTGAAAAAAATTTCATCGCTCTATCTGATTTCTATCGAAAGTTCTTTGATTTTGACACAGATTTCGTCGGTTTGGCCCATAGTGCGGCGTTCTTATGACCTTGTGTGCTATTTCGCGGGCACCAGTTTTGAACGATCCTGTACGGAAATTCGAAGTGGAAGTGCAACTTCATGGCAGCATCAAAATGGCACGGTAACCGGCGTCGGTAAACACTTTCAAGACACCGGGATATTTTTCTGACCCCGAAGTGACAAGCTCGCCACGGAATGCCGGACACGAGGCCCCGATTAAAAAAAAGCACTCGATAAGACTCGTGGAAAAGTTCGTGTTCCTTAACCTCGTCGCTGCATTTCTATTAAGAGGCGAGACCCTGCCGGTCCGCGCTGATCCAATTTAGTTTTCATTCACGGCGAAACCAAGAGCAATTTGAAAATTCTTTCAGCGTGGTCCGCGTTCGCGTTCAATCAAACCGCAATTTATTCTGTTTCGTTCTGCCAGTGCAGGGCTTTCCACGCACTGTTACGGTATTCCATTTTTCTCTCTTTTCTCGTGCCGGTGTCTTTGGAAAATAATAAAAGAACACTCGCAAAAACGAGGCCGTTTTATAAAAGTAATCACGGATTGATCGATGTTTACCGCAAATACCGAACACCATTGCGGTCTCCCGTCAAGCTTATTAGCTCGCCGCGAAAAATCCAATAAACAAAAGCTTCAACAATGACTGGCCGAGTTTTCTACTCCATTTTTAGTCGGAGAAACGATTTGGAAAATTGTGTGAATTTCCATGTACATTTACGATTTACATTTAATTTACTATTTAATTTACGATTTACATTTTACATTTAATTACGGTTTTGCATATGGTTGGCAGTATGGTTGCCAGTGGGCGCCATATTGGAAACTTGATTCGAAGAATTGCTTCAAAACGAAAACCATTTGTTTATTATAAAGTATTCTAAATTTTCTAAAATATCTAACAATATTCACACTGAGCCTACCACCGCCGGTTAAAATGATTATTCAATTGTTAAACAGACGCGCTTCTATAGGAAATAATTGAATAAATACTTTTAGTAGAGCACACGTTACAGCAAGAACCGCACGAAGTTTAAACAAATCCTTGTCATTTTTATAAATCAACATACACCAGTTACCACTAAGAACAAACCAGTAATCGCTAGTTACCTTACGAGATCCTTCGGGAACAGGATAGAACACGGACGTTTTGCACAGACGATCACGTTAATTCACTGGACACAAACGTTCCTCCGCTTGTCCGAGTCGTGGTCCATGCTCGAGAGCGTATTTAAATCGTCCAAAAATGCAAGCGGATCAACGAAACAATGCCCGTTCACCAGATAACTAATACAGCCTCGAAAACAGTCTCCCAGTGAACAACGAACTTTCGGTCGAACCGAGAACGGCGCGCGATTTGTCAAAGGGTTTTCGCTGTGTCGAAGGGTTTCGTACGATGAAAGGGCGAAGACAAAGGTGTAGGAGTTAGTGAAATTGAAGGTGGTGGCTTGGAAGACAGCGTCGAACATCCACGATGACATCGAGCGTACTACTACCGCGGTTGAACTCGCGATATGCCAATCGAATGAGATTAGAACAACTGGTTCCAGTTCCCTACCACGAGATTCTTCGGTTTTTGCACCGCGTTTCATTGCGACACCATCGAAAATAAATGCACAGATCTTACCCTGGAAAACGGTCCAATGATCAAGGAAAAAACTTTCTGTCCTCTTAGAAAGTTCCTTAAGGGAGGTATAGAACAATAGAGACACTCTTAACTACAGGGGCCTATTCACGATCAAGCATGTTGCGCAACAATTATTGTGCAGCATGATGTTGCTCAAATCCAAATTGTATTCACGTTGACACATAATTTAAGCAATCAGACACACAGCAGACAGCCAGGCACACACACGGTAGCAGTGATGAGACTCGTCTGACAAAAGGGCACAATCGAAGCACTGACTGAATTTCCCGGTCTGGTAGAAGGGCCAGACACTTTTCAATAACCATAAAACAGCCCAAACATAAGTACAATCAACCCCAGGAATCCAAAACTCTCGATTTGAAAGTTCATTTTTTCGATTTTTGGGCACGTTTTCGAGCAAATCGACCACTGTGCGGCGTAACGCCAACGTTACGCTCAGCGGAAACTGCCTTCGAGCCGGTTCTCTCCATTTGTTCTTGTTTTTCGTTAATAAGTCCTTAAAGCCGAGGCAGACATTTTCGCAAATGGAAATGTTGGACATCTTTGGGATACATTTCGGGACTGTATCAAGGTATCGTTTTAGCAATTGTTGAGCATCTTGCAATGTTGTTTACCAACGTAGGTCTCGATCGCCACCGGGTGAAAATAACATAAAAAAATTCTGCGGGTATCTTGATGCTGCAAATTGGTTTTAGAATAGACGTATACAGCCTCGAGTGAAACATTGCACAAATATGTTTTTATTTATTTAACGTCCCACAGTATCGCAGTTCCCCGCTTGTGAACACGCCCTGTCTGGCTGGATGTTGTTTTGCAGTGATTTTAAAAGGCAGGAAAAATATTCGTTTCGCGGATTTGTGAGAAAGTATCGCGTACTCCGCGCTGCATCGGGATGGGTTGAAACTAATTAGTAAGGAAAACTATTTTTTCAGATTTATCACGAATGCGTTTAACATTGCAAAATAGGAAGTTTAGTATCGTTGTAAATATTATTCGCTAGAGTTTCTTCACCAGTAGATGTTTTCTAACGGCCTAGTGATAGGAATGGGGACCGAGTAAATATACATTAACGTTTCCCAGACGGTAATCGCGGTGATAAAATTCTCATGTTCTGATTGTGCCACGTCACAACGGATTCCGCGCGGTATCGTGCGAATATCGATAATAAGCAGTAAAACAGAAAATTGCAAAAACTGTCGGTAAGTGTGACAGCGTAAAAACACATCACACGTGTCCCTATCGGAACAGACGCTCGAAGGCCGACTGACATAATCTCTAAGGTCAAGAGACACCGTGTGTCTTGCAGAATGTTTAGATTTTGAAATTATTTCCGTCTGCAAAAATTTCTTTTCCACAATTAGTCAACTTTGAGCGCGAAACTATCTCGGAAACTATGCATCCTAGCGATAAAATCATTCTATGCAAAATTAAAGCTGACAAAATGTGCCCCAAGATTGATTAGATTCAGCTTTTCGCTATCTCGCATAGTTTCCGAGATATCCGCGCTCAAAGTTCGCTAATTGTGCTCAAGAGTTAGCTAGTCAAATAAGGCAACAATTTCTTTCTCACAATTCGTGAACTTTGACCGCTGATATCTCGGAAACTATGCGTCCTAGCGATAAAACCATTCCATACAAAATTAAAGCTGACAAAATGTGCCACAAGATTGATTAGACTCAGTTTTTCGCTATCTCGCATAGTTTCCGAGATATCCGCGCTCAATGTTCACTAATTGTGCTGAAGAGTTAGCTAGTCAAATAAAGCTGAAACGTGAATCTCGACCTAAAGTCTATATCTTCAGTGTGGATGTAGCCTAATTCGCTGAACCAGAGCGAGAGGAAACTCGAATTTCACGTGGCTCGATTTTGTTCAAATTTGTCCACGGAGATGCAAAATTCTATCAACTTCCGCGATCGGATAATGTTAATCTAACGCCGCCGTTTCTCGTTATAAATGATGCATAAACCAATCGCGGCGTTGCTCGATATGCAGGTAGAGAGACTGCGACACTTTGAGCATGTTGCATGCGGAAAAAAGATCCTCGAAGATGAGGTCTTTTTTTCGAAACAGTTGCAAATTTTCCGGGTAATGTATTCATCGATCGATTCGAGTGCATCTTGCGTATCGCGGAGTTTTATGGAAAGCGCGCGGTGCTTTCCATTTGAATAGTTCAAGAATGATGATATTAAAGGAATCATCTCCTCAATTTTATCATAATAGATTTTTACACAGAACAATCGGACTTTGCTGGACATATTGAAAGAAATATAAATGTTTGAAATCAGCTGGAAGAAATCCGATAGAATTATTTCGGAAGATAGCGTGCGGATTTTAATCAAAAGTAAATTATAGTAGGGAATGAGAGGGAATACATAGTTCGGGGGGTGAGTCGCGTCTCCGGCGACACAATTTCAATTTCTTCGTTGTCGCGAAGGGTTAATGATCCAAGTAATAATTCGCGATCCCGTCGGCCGTTGATTAATCACGATTACGCGTCGCATGGCGATGTTAATTTCCCGTGTGCAGTCCGGCGCGGCGTCGTTTTCTGGGCTTATTGTCAGCTTGCGTGTCTGACGCACGTGAACCGGGCTTTTACATCCGTAACCACGTGCTGGACGCACGTGCGGCCCGCCGTGGATCACGTGCGAAGTAAAAGCGGCACTGATTGTTCGTTAGCCGCCTGATTAAGCCCGATAATCTTGAGGAATTGTGTCAAGCTCTCTCGGTATCACGATGCCACGGAGATTAAAGAATTTATTCCTCTCGCGACGGTTGTTATCCCTTGCTTCCACCTGGCAGCGACGTTTGAGCCTCGATAAGCAGCACTTCCATTGGTTTCCGAGTGCAACTATGTAATTTTCCAAAATGATCTGAAATCATACAGAGTGTTCCATCTGAAATTATCGTGCCGAGTTTTCTCATTACTGGACTGCGGATCTTTACGCATTTATAGCAAAATTGAGTAGATGAAATTTAAAATTGTTGGAATATTTTCAAGATTGAAGATGTCAATATATGATTTCTCCTCTATTGAAATGATTAAGGGAAAAAATAACATGCAATTTGGTTTCTATTTTTTGCAATCGATGCAGACAATTTTTATTTTGCATAAAGATCCGCAGTCTATTCATTACATACTATGACAAAATTTGGAACAGAACTTAAATCTCTTCTTTTTTGTCTTTTTTTAGATGGATGTTACAGATTTTTGAAAGAATAGAAGAATTAGAGAATGTTAATATGTAATTTTCAATTCCACAAAATGATTAATTGAAGAAGTAATATTTTGCATAGAGATTCACAGGCTATTTATTAGTTAGGGATATTTTAATTTGAATATACACAACGACATTGCTATTGAAAATACAGATTAACAAGGGAATATTTTTATTCTTAGCAACAATAAACTGTGGGACAAATGTATCTCACTCTCACATTGACTTATAACTATAATTGTACCGACACAAAGGGAAAGTCTTTTTATTTAGTCTTTTCCAGTTTGTTTTTATTTGATAAAGAGAGGAATCAGTTGGGAAATACAGCGATTCACATATTTGTTTACGGTGGACTGTTGTTTTCGCTTAGCAAGATTATGTAAGGTCTTCCACCTTTATAAATAAGGAAAATGTACGACACTGAATATGAAGAATCGAATGAATTATAGAAAACGAAAGATATACACGCGTCAGAGTTCAATAAAAGGAATGTGTTAATTAGTGAATCGATCGTCTTCTGTATAAACACAGGAGTACCCCGATAACGAATCAGTAACAATAATTTTCTACGCACGGAAAGTTGCAATTTATTTGCAACACGCAGACAGTCTCTGTTTACAATCGATGTGGCTGCTCTCCGAGTGCATTGTAAGTTCTCGTTGCGGTTTATCGATTTCCAGGCAGTATCTTTCGTTTCGATAAATTCTACTGGTCGTAAAATAACTTGCGGTCATAATTTCTCCCGGTAAATTCATTACGTTTGTATAATCAATTTATTCATGGTGGCCGACCGGTTCACGAAGCTTCTGATTACAGATTATAAAATAGCGCTGCGCGCTGCTGCATTATACCTGCGCGCATATCGATGCCTTGTACGTGTTTCCAAAAGTTATGTTGACGTGCTATAAAACACCCCCGTATATTTCGCCGGGAGTTCGTGGCCGATTAATTCTTCAAATTACATTTACGGTTTATGCGTTTCTGTTTACGCCAGTACGACTGCGCGCGTACAATGTTCTTCCCCACAATTTCTCGAGAATCGGATATTTAGTGTTCTAGAATAGAACGTGTTGATATATATTTCGTTTTTAATGTACTTAACCCGGCGTTGGTGAAGTGGGAAAATGTATCGTAAGTGGGGTCTCACAGACCCACCGAAATAATATCTTGTATTATAGAAATATAAATACCTTTTTCATAATTATAAGATTAGGTATTGCTTAAGAGGCTTGCAATTTATATCAGAGTAAAAACGCAGATCCACGAAATTAAATTTTTATTATTCAAAAATACTTAGCTCGTGAAACATCTTTACAATGTTACGATCAATCTAAAATCTCTGGTGTCTGTGAGACCTAACTAACGCCGGGTTAAGGTCATAAAAACAGGAGTCTGTAAAAATCCTGTTTGTTTAAATTGATCCAAGAAATCACGATTCTGCATAAAATGTGCTGTCCAGTTGTGACAGTTTCGGCATGTTTGTCAAACAAATTTAATCGTTTTTGTCGTTTGGATATGTATGTAAATACAGGTAAATACATATTGTATTTACATTGACAGATCTCTCTTCTCACTGCTTTCGAAACAAACAAGAGTGACGTATTGCTGAAGTTTTGGCACGTTCTTTGCTTGCACATGAATCACGCCCGTGCATTCCATTCGATGTAACAAGGAGTTATCGTGCCTATGCATAATTTGTTCTTACTAGACTGCGGATCTTTATGCAAAATGAAAAATGTTTGCATTGATTGCAAGACACAGAAGCCAAATAAAAATTTCACTCTTCTTTTAATTATCTTATTAAGCTGAAACGAATACACTGATGTCCTTAATTCTTTTTAATACATCCACTGTTTTAAATTGTACGTACCCATTTTTGTCGGGTTACCATGGATTGGTCGACAACTCATTTGGCCGACACTGTTTTGATCGACACGATTTGACCGACAATAACTTTGGTCGACACTATGTTTTCCTCGACATTGTGAAATGGTCGACAAATAATTTGACCGACACTATGTTTTCGTTAAGAAGGGCCGTTTTATCGTTACGCTCTCTCCGCGATTGTTTTCCACGGAAACTATAGCGACGACAGCTCTCAAAGGTCGTGTTTGTTCCGGCTGACTCGATTGTTTGAAGACGATACGAAAGGTCGGGTTTTACCAGAGACAAGGAGCCATCTTCCGCTCGGATAGCGACGTTTTGGAGTAGCGAAGATAGGAGATGCAAATAATGTTAGGTATGTCACGTTTCCTTCGGCTGGTATGCTCGTCGACTCGCGCTGCCAACTGGCCGTTGTTTATTTTATGATGTGAAACAGAAGATAAATTTTCGACCCCGACATTTTGATAAATCTGGACACGATGATGCACATACGGTGCTACCGGCGACGTTTCTCTTTATTTCCGTAATACACTGTTCAGATGCGCGCTTCGTGCTCGGACTTTTCATATTACTTTATTCTGAAATGCATCTGTCTATTCTTCGACTCGTTCACTATACAAAAGAACACGAGATTTTCGTAAAATTGGAAGGGTTACAAAAATCATTCTTATGGGGGCTATTTAATGCAAAAGCGGTGTGATGAATATTTGTTTGGTTTAAACCATTTGGGTTGGCCAGGCCTGGTTTAACGCCTTGTCTCAAAGAGTTCAGTCGTCATTAAACAATATAATAGTTTTATTTTTCTTTAATTCCTCATTATCATTGAACAGTGCTGCAAAATGTAAAAATACTGCCGAACATAATTGAAAAGGGTTGCTATAGGATCGCCGCAGCGTGCGCCTGGGCAATGACAATCGACTCGACTCGCGACAGATGCGTGAGCCGGTTGCCTGCGCTTAGGGGATCATTTTCCAGCGGGATCTGGAATTTTTGCGAGTGGAACGCGTCGGCCAATGTTCATTTCATTGGCCTCGAAATGCGGACCGGCCGGCAATTCCGCTCGGCGTGCAAACAAGGATCACTTCCGATTGCCGGCCATTAAATCCCTGCCACAATTTCGCCCCTCGCGATTCACCAAATCGTCCCACCCCCGCTCCCCCGAAAAATCACAAATCTATTTACAGAAAATTGCCGATGAAACCTCGTCAAATAAAAACTGGCGCGGTACAAGTAATTCGCTTAAACTGCGCCGATTGGCTGGCAGAGAACGGCTCCCCGGTATTATATTTTCGGCGTGCCGATTCGAAATTCACCCGTGTCGTTTAATCCGTTTTTCAGCGAAGGGCGTCAATTGACATCGTAGTAGTTGCGCCGTTTCACCGTGAAATACGATAGATATAATAGAATTTATAGGGTAGTAAATATTATAATTCGGAGATCGTGCTATTAGCCGCTGCATTAATCCGCATAATTATTTCAACGTCGCCGGTTCTCGCTCCCCTCCGGACCCTCCAACGCTTGTCGTACGAAATTTATATTGGGCTGTGTTATTGCCGACTATATACAACATTTAACAACCGGAACATGTATATCACACCTCGCACAATATATTAATTCATCGAACGGATTAATTTATTCGCAGTTTTTTTATAGTTTTTAAATATTAGTCGACCTTACTGCTTCACACGAACATCCCTAAACGACGAGTCCACAGACGGTATGCAGAAATTATGCTCGATCGATATTAAAAAATCGATCGCGGCCTCCCACGGAAAACACCCCTGGAAAATAATTGTTTTAAGCGTTCGGTTAAGATTCGCAGAGGGTGCGGCTGGCAGAGCACCAGGAACAGATTCCGCGAGCGTGTATTCGCGCGTCGGGTTATCCAGATTCGCCGGAAACGCGCGCAACTTCCGGATGCAGCTCAGGAAGGATTGAGTTCCGCTTTCGCGGCGCGTAGAGCAACGCCCGGAATTACCAGCGCAATAACGATGCAACGGGTAAGCCTTACGGTCTAAAAAGAAACTAAGTCGACGTCTGGTTTGGCCAGCAGTCAAATGGCAGCCGTGCCACCATTCCCGCGGACTTTATTCCCGTCGATTCTCTGGCCGCGACCGTCTGCCTAAACGGCCTTCCTCGTGTCGCACGAGGTTTCGTTGCGAGAGGTCACGGTGAGAAATGAGTATAGCGAAATTGAAGTTGCGATGGGCCTATTGAGTGCCATTAGATGATCCTATCCTAGAACTGGAGGACTCGAATTAGACTTTCTTCGGTAATCAAGGTCTATAAAATATCACTCGACTTTCTAAGACATGGGAGACACGAATCCAACTTGTCTAGGACCTGGGGACTGGCATTAGTTGATCCTATCCTAGAACTGGAGGATGCGATTTAGACATTCTTCGGAGATCAGGATCAGGGGTCTACGAATGCAACCTTCCTAGAACATGGGGGCTACCATTGGATGGTCCTAGAATTTTGGGACTCGATACAAATCTTCCTGAGAAGAAATATCAAGTGGACTCTCCTAGGACTAGAAGACTCAAATTAGGCCTACTTCGAAGATCAGGATCAGGAGACCACGAATGTAACTTTTCTAGGGCCTAGGGACTGACATTAAATGATCCTAGAATTCTGAGACCCGATACAAACTTTCCTGGAACGAACCAGCGAGAGAACCCTCCTAGAACTGAGAACTCAGATTAGGTGATCGAGTAAGATCAGGATGAAGAGAGTATCGCTGAGCTGCCTGGAATGTGGGAGACATGAACGTAACTCTTCTACTAATACTCGAGCAGAATCTTGGCTCATCAGAAGGACTAGGAAACTATGCGGCCTAATTGAATAAAACTCTATTAACCATCCGCAACGCAAGCTCTGCGCACGTGTATTCAGGAGATATACATATCCACGCTAAATATGCGAAACTCGATGCAATAGGATCATCCGCAGACGCTCCAACAATTCAAGTCGGGTTCGAAGTATTTTCGGAACTGATTGCTGGAAGCGGATATTCGAGGATGCTCTTCCCATGATTGAGACTCTCCTTTGAGATTCAAGCGAACTCGATGTTGATAATCACGGCGGCCGAATTGCAAGCCGATGACGACGACAAGCCCACGCGAAAGAGTCCCGGGGAATGATTCGTTTTTCTATTCACGGTGAGATCTTCGTGCCGATCCGTGAAGTATGTTACCCCGGGAAATGCTCGGGAAAAAACGGCTGGGAAAAACTAACGAGCAACCGCGTCGATCCGGAGTCCCTTTCAAAGAACATCACACTCTTTCTGAATTACATCGGAGAAGACATCTTTACTTCGCTAGTGACATACTTATAGTGTTACATATTTTTCTTAAATTTTAATGATTTACTAACTGGCAATGAAAAGTGGTATTCTGAAAATAGAAGATTAACAAGCGAGGGCTTCCTAATCAATCTTTTAATTGTTTCACCGAGTGACCCTTCAATTATCAATACAGAATTCATCTTTCTCAAAAATAAAAAATTCTCGACTAACTCGTACTCATTCTTGCCAGTAAAGTGAAAATATTATTTGTTAAATTAAAAACATGACCAATTTTCGACGAGTTAACTCGTCATCCCTAGATAGAAGGTTAATAGTAACATGTTTTTACAACTAACTCGGTTCAATTATGTAAGAAAATTATTCGGCCTCTTCCAGATGCATTTTAGTTATTAACAGGCGAAGTTTATGCACAAATGACCACTTCGACAATATTTAACGTTAGAAGCTGGATAAATACATTCGTTCATAAACGAAACAATAAAAACGTCAAATATATCTACATATAAAGATAGATGTTTGTTAAATTCGTTTCCCGATTTTTCGTATTTCCTGCCGGCAAACGAGAAAAACGCGGCAGAACGGAAGGGTTGGAAACCCATGAGCTCTATGGGTTTGGTGTTTTTATCTGCACGCAATAATCGTTTACGTTTTTTTTCTCCGGCGACAAAACGTCCCACCCGAGCTCGCCAATAAAATAAGATTTTTACTCCCGAGATTAACATATTAACGAGTTACGCGAAACAAACTTTCTGGCTCGGTTTTCCTCCCTTTGTTCGCTCCCTCCGGGGTTCTTCCCATCGAAGGAGTCATAAACCGAAAGAACATTCGCTGCATTATTTCCGTTCGCTAAGAGAAAGAAACGAGAAAACACACGGAACGCACGATTAAATCAGTTTTTAATTAAAAACGCATCCACGGGAGATAAACAAATTAATTTCTCATCCCTCGGGGTTCGTATATATTTTCCAATTTGTTCAGGTTACGAATGCCTGGCTGACAATAGGACAATTCGCGAATTATTTTATTCGAATCCAATTATTATTTAATACAACGAAGCTGCTGTTTTAATTCAGATGAAATCTTTACACTAATCGCCTGAAAAAATTAATTATGAATCGATTTTTTCATTTATTTCGGTTCGTGACTCCGGCTGCGTGTATTACAAATTACAAATTACAAGCAACTGTTCCCGGTTTTCACGTTCGCGATATTGAACTTTATTTAAGTGCGACGCCGAACCACTTTATACTTTACACGCGAAACAAATTAAACAAGATTATACATTTACCATCGGACCTACATCGATTCTCGCTATCGGTATACTGCCAAAAATTTCTGAACTGAGACCGTTCACATTTCTGTCACATTTTTGTGAACTCAGTTTTCCATAAAAGCAGCTTTCATCATTTTTTCCGAGAAATTTATTGACGAAACGAGAGAATAAACATTCTTGAAATACGAAGAGGCGTCCTTCAACTACAAAAAAATTTTTTCCCTTCGATTTAATTCAATTGTAATATTTATTACAGTTTCGAAATGACGCCTGCCTCCATTCGTGGCACGTTTTCTGCAAAATCCGAACAAAATTGGAATTGTCGTGCCAAAGAAGTTCTCTTTCCAATTATATTTTATTTTAACTGTTACGATAAAATTTGGTTCGCGCGACCACTGTGCGAATCACAAACGAAATTCCCCGTTTCCACGACCAAGGGGATGAATTTAGGGGAGTTTCACAAAAATGAGCAAGGTAACGAGGCCGCGGGTCGTTTCCAGGGGTGCATTAGAACCGTCCCATCGGCGCGTGGCGCTGATTTCCCCGAAAGAAATAATTTATCCGAGTCAAATCGCGCGGAACGGCGATTTATCTGTCCTGTGACACGGACTTTCCGCGCCGGAAAAATATTACGTCGCTTATCGCGGTATTACTATATTGCCAGCGCGTACTATATCAGTACAGGTGACGCGTCACTGGGCCTCTTATATCATCTCCGTTCTTCCGACGACGCGAATATTCTCGCAGTCACGTCGGTCCCGCGATTAATTAGGCGCCATGAATCAACCTCTCGCGGGAGAGACGCCTAAAACAGCATCCCCGCCACGCGAGACTCGTTTTCAATTTCGCATTGTTGATCGGCGACGATACGCACATACTCGTTCCCTCATCCGTTTGTCCAATCATACAAACCTTAAATTGTCACGTTAATTTTGCGGGGGAAAAAGTCAACCCTTAAAAGGGATGGGACCAAGAACCGCTGGAAAAAGTATTGCTATACAAGATGAAATTTATTAATGATACGTAGGATTTTGTGCATGTATGACAAAAATGATAAGATGATAAGGTGATATAAATTAAGATTTGAAGAAATTTAATTATTTGTAAGTTAGTAAAATTATCATGAGAAAAAATCTGTCAATTTTATTAGTTATGTCTTCAGTTTTACAGAAAAATTCGCTGTCAAATGATATGTGTATCAATAATTGAGCCCTTCGTTGATTAGTGGCATAAGTCCAAAATTACGAAAAATGAAGTTTTTACAGAAATAGTAAGTATTAGGAATACTTGTTTTATTTAACTCATTAGCTTGCGTATATTTTGTTTTGAACGAATGTTTATAGCTATTGTATAAATTACAATACAAAACAAATGTTCAAGTTTGGCACATCTCAATGAAATTGGAATATTTTACTGATAAGAAGGCATTTAATTGCAGAAGAACTAAATGGAAATTCAAGTAATGCTACTCACCAGTCGATACCTGTTCGAATCAACCGATGCAGGTCGTTAAGAAATAAATAAATAGAATTCGCGAGTGAAACGATCTACGATTTTGACTTAATTTAGAAATAAAGCGTCGTCGAAAAGAGTCGTCTCATTTCCAGTGTCAGCAGAGGATATTGCGATAAAACAGTATCGTATTGTGGAATATTTTCGGAACACGTCAACGCATTCGAAATTCAATAAGATCTAAAGACCTACATTGAACGCTGTCAACTGAAGAGCGATATGCCAATCGTATTACGGTAAATCATATCTACCGAGTTGGTCCAACCGATGCTCAACAACTGCGACTACACTTCGTTTTGCTTAAAACAAGGGAAATGAAACTTTATTAATATTGCCCGTTTCCAAAGAAGACGATTCACAGTAACTAATTTCTCTCCAGGAAACCCTCCGTTCAATTCTTGACACATTTCTGTAAAATGTCAATCACGTCGTCGAAGTTACAATATTTTCCAAACATCATACAATTATATTCCTTCATGAATTTGTTGATTTCTGACGAAAACAACGCTTTCTGCTGTAAACAAATTATGCGGTACAAGACGTACGATATACTGTACACCTTCGATCAAAGTATTCGCTTTAAAAAAGATTACTAAAATCCACAGAAACAATTCCTAAAGACGAAGACGAAGAGATAGAATTCCTCTAAAACGTTCAACTTCGCACGAAGATCCACTAATCATCTTCACCGATCAGCGCGGCGTCGTGGTAACTTTCCGAAATCGCGAACCCTTGTTTGGGGTACCGGTACGGGGGTTCCAGGATTTTTCTGCGAGCATCAACGCGCAAAAATCCGAAATTTTTCCAGCTTCGCTCGATAGCGATTATCTTCGCGAAACGGCTTGCGAGTCCGGAGATGAGATCCGGTCAGCTGACGGACGATTACTCAACGGTGTCGAAACTTTCCAACGGTGCCGAAAGCGAGACGGTAGAGCGAAGAAGGCGCGCGGGAAAGTCGTGGCGCGGGTGGGTAAATAATCTGGCGGCTGCGCAGTGCACAGTGCGACCCGACTCGCGACCCTGTCCCGAACCTGACTCGAACTCGGTCCGGTCCGGTGCGGTCCGATCCGACGACGTACGACTCGGCCGCTCGACTCCGCCCGACCCGTCCCGAGGTTTCGTGTACAGCCCGCGCCGGCTCGCCTAGTCATTTCGTAGGAGCGATCGGCCGCGGACGTACTCGCACGAGAAACTCGCCCGGCACACGACGAGACAAGCACAGCCGCCCGCCAACGGACCCAGAACAGCAAAACACCAAACCGGCTCTTCGACAGACGTAACAAGATGAAGGACATCCGGTCACAGGTGAGCTCTAGCTACCCACACACTGTCCCGCCGACCCCGTTACCCGCGCAACAACCTAAAGTCAAGGCCCACGGCCGTCAACCATCACCTGGCCACACAGCTCCACGTGGAAACGCCGAAACCGCGGAATCTTGACAGCACAGACACACGGTCATCCCGGGTTTCTTGGACCCCGACCAAGGAATTGCTCCCTCGTCGTTCGCGTTTTCGCGCGAAGCTTCTCTTGCATGCGCACTGTGGTCTGGAGACCTTGTTTTCCTGGCCAAAATTCAATTTTTCAACTTGAATACATTGAAAACAAATTTTCTTCCTATAAAGTAACAACCCTTTAAAGCTCCCAAATCCAAATATCATGTATTTTAGATAATTTTGTGATGAGATACAGCGTTCTAAAGAGAAAAACGTTTCAGATTTCAATCACCGAATATCAGAAAATAGATTTTAACGATGGTATTATATATGTTGGTAAGCGCGTTTCAAATATTTAATCCATTTTTAAGCATTGTTTAGTCCATACACGAATAGCGTAAATTAATAGCATTTCAAACTTTGAAAAGAATTATACGAAAACGCTTAAGACCGCTAATTCTGCACGACGAAGAATTTCTAATCACTCTGCAACCACAAAATAAATAGCAGTGCAAGGCGGTAGATTTTTATCAACAGAGACAAATAAATTTTGTTCGATTCCATTTTCTACGGATTGGAAGATATGTATACAATTTTTGCATAAAAATCCGCGGTGTATTCATTATATTTCGATATCACAGCAATATATTTTTAACATTTATGAAGAGTGTGTTTTTTACCAATACAGTAATGGAACTTGGTTCGAATCCATTTTTTCTGCAGATAAACGTATAGAAATTCGTATTTTCACATAAAGATGTGCAGACTGTCCATTTTATTTCATAATTTTTTCATGTATTATACTATGGACGTTCGTGAAGTTCCCAAAATATATTTTTAATAGCAGTGTCTGTAGTCATCGTCGGTCATTAAAATGTCTAATGGCTCCAATAAAAGTAAATATTTAGGTCAGGACAACAAAGGAACGCTACTGGCATGCATTGGAAGCATTTCACGTAATTGTTGTCTCATTCCCCTGGAATTTTTAATTAAAAACATTTTCAAGTCGTCTAATTGAAACGCAACTATTGATTTCTATTATATGCTGACAAAATATCTGATTTCAAATTTCCACTTTTGAAATGCAGACTTCAATCGAAATGCAACTACTAATTTCTACTATGTTCTCGAAGTCGGTTTAATTTCACTTCTCGTCTACAATCTCTTCTCACGTTGAATAAATTTGCCGCTGAAAACCTTTGTGCGACAGTTGCAAATTGGCACCGCGCTTGGAAGTGTCGACTCCAATTTAAATTCAACTATCATATTTAATTTCTACCGTATGTGCTGAGAACAATTTTCATTTCGCATCCCATACTTTCTCGTTACAGAACAATTTATAATGTCAACAGAATAAATATCGTTAGAATATAAACATATTACGATCTAAAAACTATGCGATCAAAGAATTGTTTGAAAAGACTGAGGGTGTCCCAAAAATGTCGTACTTCCTCGGAAGGATTTGTGAGGTTTTTTAGAGCAACTTTTTCCTTTGTAGAAATGTTCTCCGCGGCTTTGTTAAGAAGTTATTAACGAACAAATACGGGCCAATCAGAGCGCGGATTCTGGCTCTGCGACACGCCCCACTGACCGCGATTGGACCACATTTTTTGGTTGATAACTCCTCAACGAAGCCGAGGAGAACATTTTCGCAAAGGAAAAAGTTGTTTCAGTAAACCTCGGGCATCCTTTCAAGGAAGTACAACATTTTTGGGACATCCTGTGTTCCTCCACAAAATTATTTATACATAGATTGCCACCGAAAATACACGTATAGAACACAGTCTTTTTAAACAATTTCTCCGATCGCGTTACACGGTAGAGTCCACTGTATCTTGTGTTCAAACAATTTCATCGTCGACGTTACACGTTTTGTAAAAAAAGGAACTCTCGTCGATTGATTTTTCAATGACTCTGCCGTGTTTTTTTTTTGTTTCGATTGCGCGAAATATTTCAGCGGGCCAGATGATTGATCTTTTGGCGCGGCGATGTTTGATGAATATGGATCGTCCCGGATGAAAAACTATATTTTTGTTACAATCCTATTGAAATACACTCCACGCGATCGCGCTCGGAAAAGTGACTCTTCCCGTTGCCGCCGCAAATAAAAGTGATAATTACCGCTGCACCCGAAACAGCTAATTTTCCAGATGACCTAATAAGATATGTAGATAGACTCGAGTGTTGAACGGTTTATCTATCGCGCGCTGCTACATGTTGGCAACCAGTGCATCGAGTTGCGGATGGTAAACAGTTCCGTTGTTATTCTAACCCTCGGATTTTCAGTCGGCGAAATGTTCCATCAAAAGTTGTTCGTGACCGCGTGCTACGTTTTATTTTATTTTTAAAGTATAGTCATTCGTCCGCGCTCGCGGAACGTGATTCCGAACAATAATTTTCGTTCGACACGTAATGCCATTAGTCACGGCAATTTTGCTGAAATTTCTTCGCGAGAAATACCGATTTGTTAATTTACAATCGAAACGGATTCGCATCGAATGTTTGCTCTATATTTACAAAGCCGCGAGTAAACACAACGATTGTTTAAAGCGAG
Source organism: Lasioglossum oenotherae (assembly GCA_028455765.1). Taxonomy (NCBI): domain Eukaryota; kingdom Metazoa; phylum Arthropoda; class Insecta; order Hymenoptera; family Halictidae; genus Lasioglossum; species Lasioglossum oenotherae. Next base: position 2,093,887 of record CM052294.1, on the reverse strand, counting down.
GAATAAACGTCCGGACGACGAGGTTGTCCATAAGCGAAATAATGATGTGCAGATTTTTCATTCTTGTCTTGCAATGCGTTTCAATATTTATTTATATTCGCGTGCTCGAACGTTGCGATAAATAAATCGTTGTAATGTTTACGGATTTTTTTTGTCGATACTGCGAAAATGTGCAACATCACAGAAAATAACTGTGGCACGCGGTAAAAGTGGAATAAAATTTTCGAAATGCTGGTTAATCTGAAAAATTTCCGATCGATACAGTAAATTGAGTCCTCTTATCGCGTGCATGGCGAACCATCGAAATATGCAGATAGAACTGCAACGTGATGAAGCGATCCGCTGCAAAAATTTCACGTATTACCGCATGCAGCCGTTGTTTTTTTAATAACGCGCGTTCGATCGAGATACGCGACGTTAATGCGAATATGGACGTCGATGTCCTAAGTGTACACGATCAATTAAAGTTTCGTTTCGAAGTGGATTGATCCAGTATTTTATAATGCGTTCGTATAGGACGATTAAATCGCTTGCCGTGGAAACATTAATTACCAATTTGTTTCTCTTCTTACGAGATTCTATTGGTTCTCTGCTATCAATTACAGCAATGGAATCCGCCAATGCAACTCTGCAGTCACTTATACACTTATTTGTTTATAAATAACAGCTCGGAGATTATCTTTTCCAGTCTCTGTGTCAACCGCTATTGAAGTTCGATATCCTTGTTTGTAAATAGCAATTTACGTCGAGCAATATAATATTTACAGAATCCGCGAAGGTCTGATAGTTTGTTGAGAAACAACAAAAATTTGGTTACATAAAATCTCGGCTGTTTCCACTAGAGCGAAGTGTTGATAGCTTAAAAATAACAGCTTGTATCAACACGCGAGTAATCATCTCGTAAAATCTGCGTTCACCGTCACCAAAATATCGACGTTATTATTTAAAAATAACATCTATCGGAAACTTTCTTGCATAATTCGTTGCAAGCCACTATCAAAGTGTTTTGGTCTCTTTGTTTAAAAATAACAGCTTAAGCTGTTATTACAATTGTATCAATGCACGAAAAGTAATCATCTTGTGAAATCTGCTCTTATCAAACGTATTTCTATGATTGTTTAAAAGTGACATCGCGTGTCAAGGGCCGACTGGAAACTTTCTTGTGTAATTTGTTGCTTCCACTATCGAAAATAGCAGCTTCTATCAACAGACAAACAAGCATCATTTCATACATAATCAAATCAGATAAAAAATCAAAATTTTTAATTTCGTTTAGTTCGAACCATTACCGCTTTCACACTGATTAATAAATATAACTCCATTTTTTGTTCCGCTTCAAAATATTTTCAAAACATGCTCTACAGAGATATATACACTAACGAGCATAACTGATTCAACACACTTTAAATCAGAATAACTTTTTTATCAATGGACCAAACGATTTCTCTGTAAGCCTAGAAGAATTAGTTTAGTAATTGACGTCTAAAAAATATTTTGAAAAAATGCAATTGGTCGAAATTGCGAAAAAAAATAGTAAAAATTGATTTACGCTACTTTTTTAGCTGGGCCAATAACGGAAATGTAAAAGATGTGTTTGGTCAATTCGTATAAACGATATACGGTCTGAAAATTTCACTGAAATTGGTTAATTGGTTTACGAGGTATAAACTATCGAAAGTGGTAAAAGGCCGAAAATCTTGAAATATTTTTTAGACGTCAATTACTAAACTAATTCTTCTAGCCTTACAGAGAAATTGAAGTCGTTTGGTCCATTCATGAAAAAGTTATTCTGATTTAAAGTGTGTTGAATCAGTTATGCTCGTTAGTGTATAACTCGTATAATTTCGATTAATTAAACTTGAAAAAAATCGCACGTGTACTGCGAATACCAGCGAACACACGTGCAAAATTCCGGTGGAGAAGGTTCGATAGTTGTCCTGAAAGAAATTCCGAAAAATTCGTGGAAAAAACGGCCTCGAAAACCAGAATACCCCCTTAAACGATCCTCGGATCGATCGCGACGCTATATACGGTCTCGCTAAAAGCGAATCGCAGTCTCTCGAGCAGGTGACGAAATCAGAAACGAGAGACCAATGGACTGTTCACCGTTCGATGCCCGAGCGTCGTCGCGCGTCGGTGTCGTCATCGAAGAAGACTGACATAATCGAGCCCGACCTCTCGATTCGTGGGGGGTCAGCATCCTGCTGTTGTGGACTGCGTCCCAAACATGTTTATATAGACACCCGGCCACGTTAATTGCCTTTGAATTGTCTCTAGAGCATCGTTTAATTAACACTAGAACCACCTGATGGCTGGCAATCGGCTCCGTTTCGGCTCCGTGTCTTAACAAATTGGTTTATTCGCGCGGACGACGCGCGCGACGCTTAGCACTGTAACCACCTGGTGGATTAAAACAATTCAATTATTCGTTTCCACATTTTTCCAAATTCAGTCAAGATTAAAATGCCTCAATTCAGTCCCAAGCTTGTTAATTTGATAACTGAGACACTTTATAGAGATTGATGTGAAAAACTTGCTTAATTAACTCTAGAACTATGTGACAAAATTTCTCGACCTCGGGGCTTTAACCAGTTGATTCTGAACGATTTTTCTACGTTCAGGAAATCCCTATAAACTCACTCTTATAGCTTATATTAGAAACTATGCGCTTGTTAGATTCATTAAAACTACGAGACGAGAGAGGAGAGAGACGATAATCATAACCAGCTAATAAATTCTATTGTATACACCTAGCAATGTTAATTGCCTTCAAACTATCTCAAGAGGATCGCTTAATTAATCGTAGAACCACCTGATGGGTCACAATGGTCCAATTCGATTTCATGTCTCGACAAATTGGTTTATTCATGCAAATAGCGAGATCGAAGTCAATCGAAATCTCGAAACAAGATGATTTGATGCTTCGGTGCTTCTAGTTGTTCGTGCAAAATAAAAATTGCATCTTCTCTCAATGCATCGTTTTATCAGTTCTCGATCTATCCACTGTTGGAAATATTGCTCTCCCATTTTTATCATGAGTCCATAAAATTCGCAGTGAGATGATAACCGACCACAATAAACAACCATAACGATAACTTTCCATGTTGACATTCTAATATCGATGGGTACTGACGTCACAGAGAAGCAGATAACGATAGAATCTAGTATAAACAAGATATTATGCACAAGTGTTGGTCAAATAATATTTGCCAAATTGAACACAGCTCAGACATCATTTTTATCGTACAGAAACTCACATTGATAAAGTACAAATTTGCATAAGCATAGCCTAACAACAAATATTGTAGTAGCCTATAAAAATTATTCGAATGAAGATTATCTTTTAGATGTTTCCTAATATAATTCTTGTCTTGTTGAAACACTTTTCAATTCGCAGAGATATCCCACTGATAAATTACCGCTGGGTTATACACTCGGTTTATCAATATTGATATTTAAAACATGCCAACTATTATGCCACGGGTTTCTTCCGTGGAGCGTTAATGATTCCATCGATTTGCGGAACACCGCAGAAATTATTATCGACTTACCAGGCCGATTTCAGCAGCGACGTCAGCTGTCGTTTGGGGCGCAACATATCGGCGATAACATTATCGCCATTTTATTTGCACCTCTATTAAGCAAAGTGTTACTAATTCGCTCATTATCTGCACACGATTCGATCATGGGTATTTTCAATATTTGCGATACCTGCGCGGATCACTGTCATTTTATCCCGTCGTTTTATTAACTGAAATTATCGACGGTCCGATTAGCATCTCATTAATTACACCGATATTTTCATACGACCGATATGCGTGCCGATATAATGCCCGCGGATCGTTTTCCCTTTATTCCGCGCGTTACACCGAACGAATTCGCAAAATCGTCAAACTTTCGAGCACGATATACATTCCGGTCGAACGATCCGCGGCGATAACTTCCTCGAACGTCGATCGTTAAGCTACCTCCACACCGAAGCAACAAAAAGCAACTATTTGTTATATGTTATTAAATGTTTTCCGGGGCGCAACGGTTCGATCGTTTATTACGAATTATAAAGCAACTTTGCTAATTGTCAAACAAAATCAACGTTTCGATCCCAGTTTGGATCTTTTTCAAGATTTATTTGAATCGCGTTTGCTTTGGGGAATCATAAATCTTGAAAAAGATCCAAACTGGGATCGAAACGTTGACTTTGTTTGACAATTAGCAAAGTTGCTTTATAATTCGTAATAAACGATCGAACCGTTGCGCCCCGAAAACATTACAAAATTTATTATCAGCAATTACGATCGATAGTAGAAACATATTTATTTGTTATATGTATCCGAAAAAAGTTTTTCTTCGAATTCTTCGTGAAATTTCTCCGAATATTTGAATATCATATCGTAGATAGGGTCGGCGAACAAAACGAATAGAAGAATAAAAGGAACATAAGCGTTCAGGCAGCTATCGCGCGATTCCCACGTCCCCTTCCCCGTAAAAAGAAATGAAATTCTTCCGTTTTCTCGTCGGACTCGCAGGGCCGCGTTTATTTTAAGGTTGCGTGGGAGAGTTCGAGGCGTCTTTTTGCCGTCCGAATGCATAGATAATGTGCGTTGGCCTCCCTTGGCCTTCTAATCGTCACCTAAACCGAAATCTAAAAATGGAACCACGATGCCATGCCGGCCGCCGACACTGTCGAAAAGATGGACCAGGGTTGGACCACGTGTACCCGATTGCTTGCATCCTCTTCGACGAGCTCTATATCGCGGGAGGTCGTCGACGAGTCTTATTCCGAAAACGATTTCCGACGTTTCGCTTTCGTTCGCCTCGCCCTCCCTTCCCGGTCCTTGACCTTCCAAAATCGATTCGCCTGTTTTATCCGACGACAATGCGTTATCGCCGCGACGCACGGCGCGTTCACAATGGACGAAAATGAAAGAAATCAAATTTCGTGTTGCTGTTTCAAACCTTCCTAGTCATGTATTACCAAGGGAAGTAATGACTAGACTGCGGATTTTATGTATTTGTGACAAAAATCAGTAGATGTGATTTAAAACAGTAGAAAAATTCAAACAAATGCAGACTAATTTCAATTTGATAAAAATTATTAAAGAAAGAATGAAACGCACGCCTATCTTACTTTTATCGCTTGCAATTAGGGATGGGATCAAGTTCGATACGTACTCACGTACATATTTATTTACATTGACTGTAAACAATATAAATAATATGTTAATTACATGACTTGTGTACATGTGTATTTAGAACTTACTAAAACTTTCTCGTTTATTTTAACGCGAAATGAAACTATTAGGACATTAAAGTAGATAAACTATAAATTCCCTTTTTATTTTATAGAAGATTAGTATTAAGAAATTGAAGGGGAAAAGAATTTTACACATTACTTTCGGCAGGAAAAGAATGAAGGCACAGGATATATTTCTTGAATGCATCCTTGTGGATTCTTTTACAATCTATTTCGATACAAACAAGAAAGGGAAGACTAATTAAATTTCAATTCTTTCGAGCCTTAATTGAAGAAGTTGTCCCGCGCACAACAAGTATAGATAGCGAGCCAACCCGATACCATGGAAGAGAAGTAACTTTTAATAAACCGAAAGAAGTTCAATATTTCTGGAAACTTAGCTTCTCGACTCGGAAGGAAACTGGTGATCACGGTTTATTTGTGGCAACAATCGAGTGTTCTTTAATGTGAACCAGAGCTATCTATTGCATCGAAGTAAAAACAACGTTCGCTTCTTTCTGGTAAACCAAGATAACGACAATTGTCAATTCACGTCTATTCACTGTGCGATTTTGTAACCACAGTTGTTCGTTTTCTGCGAGAGTTTTATTTCATTGTACTGTATTGTATTTCATTGTTTCAAAAGCTTTTAATGTACTAACTGTTGTGCACACTAGTCTTGGATTATTATTTACCGAATCATAAACTGTTTACAACCGAGACAAGTGACATTGATTACTCTGATTCTTTGTACATGTTTTTACACTTTTTAAAATTTATTATAAAATGCAGTTTTCATTGCTAAAATGCTAAGAACTGAAAACCTATCTAATATTATATTGGGTTGGCAAGAAAGTAATTTCGGTATTTTAAGGTGAAGTAAAACCGAATTGTTTTATTCAAGCGATGAACTTTGATCAATCAAATATTTTCTTATTTATTCTTTTTGGCAAAAGATCATCGAACAGAAGGGAAAATAACTTATTCATTAAAGTTCATTACTCGAATAAAAAATTAGGCTCTATTTCACCTTAGAATACGAAATTACTTTCTTGCCAACCCAATAGTTATTTAAATTGAAACATCTCCTGAACTACTAACTTTTCGACATACATAGGTTAGTACTTTTTTATAACGAATGTTCAGCTGCATCGATTGATGTATTAAAAAATACCTCATTCCATATAAAAAAATGATGTTAACCTTCATATGTCCTTTACGCGTCCACCTACAAAAAATCTACCAACATCTGATTAATGCCCCCTCGAAACCAAACAAGTTCCATCTGATGCATTTCTTCCTAACACCAATAGCAGCCGAGTTATTCAGGTTTCTGGCGCCTCACCCTGTATATTAGACAATTCTTCAGTTATTAATTGAAAAATTAGATTAGAATCCATTAGATAGGAATCGGCTAACGCGTCTGATCATGGTGAACCGATTCTACTTACTCCGAATACTAGAGCAGTCCTGGGCAACTGGTGACTAAAAAAAAAATTAATTTTTCAAAATCAGTGAAGCAGATTCGGTCCTTAATTCTCGTACGAGAATGTCGGACCTCTCGGAAAAGCTTAATATTGCTTCCCCGTCCCTTGAAACATTTGCAATTACGATGCAGCATCGAGGAGCAATTAAAATGACGCGCGCTTTCCACCGGGAAAGATTAATACGCGTATTCTGTGCACTACACAGGGCTCTTCATTAAAAGTTCCCTCTCCCCTGGTCGTAGCTCGCGTTCAAACACTTACGGGTGTCCCCCTCTCCGCGTTTCCCCCTTCTTCCTCTTTTATTCACGCGAACATATAAAAATCCACTTTAGAGAACGGAACAATGCGTTGCAACCCGATCTACGCTGCAGTTCTTTCTGCCAGCCTCTCTCCTTCTCCCCAGATGCAAATTTTCATGTAACGAGAGCGAAGTCGGGCGCCGCGCGGTGATTCGAGACACTTTTTATTGAAACAATCCCGCGCACGCTTTGTAATAAACGAAATTAAAACGAGAAAGGCGAGCGCGCGTGGCTCGTTGTGTCGCGCCATTGTTGCTGCGAATATTTATCGACGACTCGGACAAACTTTTGATTACTCGAGATATTCACTCGCGCAACGTCTCGCCCGGATATACAGTGGATCCTTTCCCCATATAGATCATACTCCAATCGTTATTCGCTCCTCTACGAGATATCGATCAATTTTTTCCTGTAGTTTCAATCTTGCACCTACTGGAAATCCAGTTTTTAAACGTTGTACACCACCAAATTGAACATGATTTTCCTAAAATGTTCATACTGAAGTCACGATACTTCTTTCCCATTTGACTCGTGCAATTAACGGTTAAGTTGTGTCCAGTTTTACAGATCTACAGTTTTATTGTGCTTTAAAAACTGAAAATAAAAATTGCTTGTGTCGATTGTAAGAAATAGAAACCAAATTGGATGTTATTTCTTCCCTTAATGATTTTAATGGAGGAGAAATCGTGTATTGACATCTTGAATTTTGTAAATTCTCCAACAATTTTGAATTTCATCTACTCAATTCTGCTTTAAATACGTAAAGATCCGCAGTCTAGTAATAACTTTGCAATCTCAATACTCGTAAATAGAAAAGTCAGGCGTTGAGAGAACCCCCGAAGAGTGTGAAATGAGATCTGACTCGCTGATCTGGTCGAAACGGATCCACAACCGGCACTTCGTTCGCTGAATAAGCAAGTATCCGAAGGAGGAAGAGTCGGAGGAACGTAGATTATCGCGAGGCCATAGATCAGTGCGCGGAACATTTCGATAATTTATCACCGAGTCCCTGTCCTTAGTAAACAGCGTTCGACTAAAAATACAGAACGTCCTAGTCTTGCCGTCATCTTTCTCGATCGCCCCCCAGGGGTGTCGAGCCTCTTTCGTTTTTCTTAGGCTGGAATTCGTGCTCCGATTTTCGGGGTTACTCGGCCACGTCGCCAGAAATATCCATTCTATTTTTCTAATTAGAACATTCGAATTTAACACGTAATTCGACGAATTTCTGATTTCACCTCCATTAACTAAACTTTTTTAGATTTTCACGAAATCATGATTACATCTCCCGTTGATCTTCACGGACTATTTCCTTTTAATGCAAAGAAACTAGTCGATCATTTACTGCAATACGCAAATCACAAGTCCATCATTCATTTCTCAGATATTCAATTAACCCTTTGCACTCGAAGCAATTTTAATTCGAAACCCAAAATCATTTCTTTCGACCCAGAACATTTTTATTCCATGTAATCTTTTTTACATTGTGCACATAAAATTTAACCAGTTTTCTCATGTAACAGTTGAGCTTCTCACAATTTATAGAAAACAGACGAATTTAATAATATTGAAACTGTTTTGAATAATGGTATGGCCATTTTTACTGGCGCCTCACAGTCGCCATTCGAGTGCAAAGGGTGAATGTTCCACACACATTGGATAAATTGATTAAATGATTAAAACAAAATGTAAATGTTTAGCTAGCTCCTGTATGTTGCAATCGATATTTTTATTTCGCATAAAAAACCGCAGTAGATTACTATTAGTCTTTTGTGATCGCCAACGAAGCGATTAACTATGCTCATCATCCTGCCCCCTTAAAACTTGCATCGTCCCGACAGAGTCGTTTGCAGCTACGCAACATTTCACTGCAGTTACGATTGCACGACAGACAAGCTGTAACAGCAGTGATTAAACGATAACCGGTGAAATAATTGAGAAGCCTTAGTCGCGTGTTATTTGTCGCGATTAAAGATTTTATTGTTGTCCGAGATAGTGCTCGGTCTCTCTCGCGAAAGAACAATCGGTCCCGAGGTCTGGTCGTTACTTTCTTCTAACGAGCACGTGAAACCCGGGCTCGCGGACCCATGAAAACGCGAAAGACTGCACCGTGTCCATTCACGAAGAAGAATGAACGCCCACATGCGCGCGCGAGCGCCTTTCTATTCTCGACTGGTCGATTCACGCTCGCTCACCTGACTCATCCACGAATATCGGGAAAATCTTTTAAAGAATTCTCTGTATACAGTGCCCACGGAACAATTGAATCCATGTATGTAGGACGGCTTTGAGAGACTGTTGAATCGAATTCACCGGACTCGAAATACTCCCTAAAACTTCATTTACCTTTTTTCTCGTTTTTCGCTAATTCGTCTGTAAACATTCTTATTTTCTCCGTTTTTTCTTGTAACTCCTTCAATACCTTCATTGGCAAGTAACAAAATTTATTCTAGATTTTTATATTCTCGGATGATCACGGATTAATTTATATTTGAGGCATAAAAATAAGCACTGAAACGTCACGAGTAAACTACAGGATTTCATGCATTTATTGTAATTTGATATTTGACTTTCGATTACTGAAATGATCGAGGAAGAGAACAATCCCTAAATGGCTCCAATTTTGTTACGGTAGCCAAGTACAAAATTCTTGTTTAAAGTTGAAAATAACATATTTCTTCATCATTGCATAATTTTGAAAAATCTATAGTACATGGCTGAACACTTTTTACTGGAACGTTCAATGGCAACAGCAATTTTCATTGTGAGCTAACAAGTCACCCGCAATAAAGTCATCTAATAGTTTCATTCAAGATTGCGCAATGTAGAAGAAAATTTCTGTGCTTTCTTTCGGTACAGCACAATTATTGAAAATCCTATTAATAGGCTTCCGGTAGGTAAAGGGTTAAATTGTTTTGAACTTCACCTACTCATTTCTCCCATGAATACGTAAAGAGGTTTCTATACTAAACAGACAATTATTACGCACTCTGCAGAAATGATTGAAGAAGGAAATGTTTACTAACAACTAGATGGGCAAAGTAAACATTTTATGCATCTGTTGCAAGACAGAGGAGCCATTGTAAAAATCGTTAATTTCTTTCTTCGAATTGAATCTCCACAGTGGTACAAGTCTGGCATAACGGCGTCATAAGCAGAAGGGGCTAAACGTTTCTATAATGTTTCGTGTTTTCATTTATTTCGGTACTAGTGACCACACGTCTCTTCCACCCACCTGTCGAATGATTACGCGCCTATTTTCGTGCATGAAGCTGAGCAGAACACATTTTCGCTCGACTTGATCGACATGCAAGAGTTTGATTCCGACCCTCAACTTTCGGTCCCGTGACACGACTACTCCGCTTTCTTGGGATTACTTTATCTCTTTTGTCGCTGTTGCCTCATTCTTGGGACAAGAAGATTGATGAGCACGTGAATTTTAAAGAAGCAATTAATGCTGAAACAATGCAGGCAAATAAATAGATTAACAGCGAGGGTTCTTCGGCAGCCATAAACTCGGCCAACAGCAGACGAGGTTCCGAATCAGCGTGAATAATTGAAACGAGTTGGAGCCAAGTAGAATCTAATGTACATACAGTAGGGCTCAATTTATTTATAACTAGATTCATTATATTTTATTACATTCAGTAGGTACATACTCCTTCTGAAAACGAATACAAATCTTGCCGTTTGCCGATAACTTTTAAAGGAGGGTTGGGGAAAAATGTGTTACGATTTTGTTGAGGAACAGTAACTTTCTTATTAGTATATTTAATAAAATAGTACAAAGAGCACTCAAAGTGCATTCAGTAGGTACTTCTTCAGGAAACGAATACAAATCTTGCCGTTTGCTACGATTTTGTGCGGACAGTAACTTTCTTATTAGTATATTTAATAAAATAGTACAAAGTGTAATAATGCACTCGTACATTCTCAGAGGAATTTTCTTTGCCATTGTGTCAATTCGACGCCAGGGGCCAATGAAATTGGTAAGCGGAGGGAGGGATGAGAGCCAATAGAGCCTTTACTTTTCGAGAACCGGGTACTCGAGCTATACTAACGACCAGCCAGAAAGATTTACTATCGGGCATAACCGTTCCTCACTGTATCCTTATCTATCGCGTTTAACGATCGTCATGAACGACGCGACGAAAAATTGGACTTCATCGTGCAGTAAATACAAACGTGCAACCAACGCCCACGCCGACAGAAAATATGAAGGGGGGAAAAAAGTAACGAACAGACTAACTGATTCTTAAGATATTTTTTAGAAAATATTCATACGCGTATTTGCAACTCCGAAACGAAAAACAAAAATGTGTGACTTCTGAACACTTTACCGACCGGAAGCCTATTAACACGTTCGCTGCCGAGCGACATCTTTAAAAACGGTTCCACCACCGCCAGCAAATTTTCATTAAATTAATTCATTGTAAAATAAAGATACAAAACATGTATTTATGGGAAAGATATACGACATTTTTGGGGACAAAGACGTTTTAATCGGTGTAACTGTAAAGAAAATGATACGGCAAAGGGTTAAAAAGTGTTCAGCCATGTACCATAGATTTTTCAAAATTGTAAATTATAAAATGTGGTCCTTCTTCTAAAAGTATTTTTCAATTTTGGGACAAAGTGCTGTTCAGAGAGTGGATAGAAAGAGAGGAAAAGACTGAAGACGATACGTGTCGAGTTTCCATGACAACGGATAATATAAACGTTTGGCCTGTTTACAGCTGGACATCGACGACGTGTTCGCTAAATATACCACGTGCTCGGCACATTTTTCCAAACACGTAGGTAGCAGCGTTCATTACAATCCGACTAGAACCTGTTTTGCCACGTTCTTTTCCAACTGCAAGGACGGCCGAGGCTGGCTTCCGCGATCCATCCGTTTGTAATTACTAGACCGCGGATCTTAATGCGAAATAACAGTTTTCTATGTCGGTTATAGACTGCGGATCTTTATGCATTTATGAGGAAATTGGTTGGGTAAAATATGAAACAGCCAAAGATTAACAAAATTCAAGAATGTTGTATTGTTACTTTTAATATAACAAACTCTTTATGGGACGAAATCAATTTTTATGTTATTCCTGCTTACCACAATCAATGCTAAACAATTTTATTTTGCATAAAGAACCGCAGTCTGATCGGTTATATAGCAACATGAAGTTAAATAGAGACTTGTGTCTTCTTTCGAGCCGCACGCGTCCCTCGTTTTCGCAAGTTGACTTGTCCTTTGGTGTCAAATTGACAAAAAAGTGAGAAGCCAACATGTGATGGAAAGACAAATAATTATTTCTCCGATCTAAATTTAGAATGAGATTATTCGAAAAACATAACTGTAGTAAAATAGGATATGAAATTCGATTGTCCTTCCTCGCCGTTCACGTTGAAAGATTATTGTTTATTAAACCGATCGTCCGTAGATCTGAATTAAATGAACGAAGAATGCGCTCGAGAAAGAAATTGTTTTATCGTCTCTACTTTCTGGCATCGAAAAACTTAGCATGATATACACACAACGAACAAGGTGAGTCTCGTATTGCGTTCTAAAACGAAAAGTTGTTTATTTCGCTCCAGCGGACATGTAGCGCGGTGTAACATCTCCGATTTTCTCGGCGAAATTTCAATTAAACGACTTATCGGTACGCTGGCAGGAGGGAGTAAAAATGATTCATCTCCGGAGAAATTTAGTATATTAAGATTTCAAGTAAACACGTATTAATGCGCTTCCGTGGGCACATAGAGAGCGAAGGAGAAGTTTCGGAAATCCTGTTTATCCCAGGAGGCAGGGAATGATGTTAGACACCATTGAGTTTGTTTATTACTCATTTATTAATTCTTCAACTTCCAAAAAAAATTGTCCATGTCAATTGCAAGAAACTCTTTTAATCGACTTAGAAAGTAATGTCTTCTATTGTCTTTTTATATTTCTATTCAGAAATCAATGTATACTTTGAGTCGACAGTAAATAAGGTTTAAATCAATCACGTCTGCACACACACACACACTTATAGTATACAAACTAGTCTAATAAAAGAATTTTGTCTGACGCAGTATGAGAGAGATGGCTTCGTCGTCCTGGAGGATTTCTTCAAACCGGAGGAGGTCGAAGAAATGAAAGCCGCAGTCGCGGAGTTCCCCAAAAACATGCCGCCGGAGAACGAGCGATTCATTTTCAACACAGATACGTCGAAACAGGTATGACAAAATTCTTTCGTATCGCCATTGTCAATAATTCGAACTTAGAATTGAAAATAATAATTGTTTCAGACTAATGATACTTATTTCCTGGAGAGCGCTAACACAGTTAGAATGTTCTACGAAATAGACACGTTGGACAGTGAGGGCAAGTTGCAGGTGGCACCTGAAGTAGCTTTGCACAAGGTAACATAACCGGACGTTGCAACCCTTCGATCTTCAGCCACCAATATTAGTTTGATATTGATGAATTTGAAACAAAAACAGGTCGGTCACGCGGTGCATTGGCTCCATCCTACGTTCAAGAAATACTCGTTCGACGAAAGGATCAAGGAACTGATGTTCCAACTAGATTACAAAGAGCCAGCCATTTGCCAATCCATGATCCTTTACAAGAACCCGTCCACTGGCACACAAAGTAAGGGATGACTTACCAGACAAACGTATTGCGTTGAATGTTTTTATACCGTTGTGCCAGTTGATCTCTCTCTCTCTCTCTCTCTCTCTCTCTCTCTCTCTCTCTCTCTCTCTCTCTCTCTCTCTCTCTACTGATTTCTTTGCATTTTCTTTTGTACAAATTAGGGGTGGGATCAAGTTCAATATGTACTCGCGAATCCGAGTCAAGTTCAATAACCAAGTTTCATTTCATGGGTTTCGATTACTACTTAAAAGCAATAATGTTTCAATGATTATACTTGAAAAGCATTCATTATATGTATACATGTTGTTATCGAACCTCGGAATGAGTACTCGCAAGTTTCGAAAAGATGCTTATAAGTACTTCAATGTTGAAAGTAATCGAAACTTTCACAAGTACTACTCGAATCTCTTGGAAATCAGAACTGCATAGTAGTTTCGAGTAGTTTCAAGGTTCGAACCTGTTTGCGAGATACTTGATCCCATCCCTAGTACAAATACCGTGGATCTTTATACAAAATAAAAATTGTCTGCATCGATTGCAAGAAATAGGAACTAAATTGAACGATTACTTCTTCCAACAATTTCGAACTGAATAAAACTTTTGTTACAGGGTCCATGCACCAAGACGCGTCGTACTTGTACACCGACCCGGTCTCGGTGGTCGGTATCTGGATCGCTCTGGACGACGCTACTCAGGAGAACGGGTGCTTATGGTTTGCGCCGGGCTCCCATACGAGCGGTGTCCACCGTCGTTTCATCAGAAACAAGGACCCGGACTCGAAGGACCTGTTGATATACGACGGAGGGTTGCCGTGCTACCAGCTGAGCAGCTTCCGGCCGGTGCCAGCGAAGAAGGGCACGTGCGTCGTGATCCACGGACAGGTGGTGCATTTCTCGAACCCGAACAAGAGCAGTAAGCCGCGGAACGCGTACACTTTCCACATAATCGAGACGCAAGACACGGTCTACCCGAAGGAGAACTGGCTGCAACCACCACCGGAAGGATTCCCGAAACTGTACAGAAATTGAACGCGTTCCGAACGATATATGGCTCGATAAATATCATGGGGATACAACGATGCAGCACCGCTTGTTACTGTGGCTGTGGCCGTTTTTATTTTATTATACCACATTATACAAAAGTTATTTCTTGTAATATATAGAATTGTTAATAAAAAAAAACAGACTGTTGAATACACCGCCGTGTCCCGCCACTTTTCTCTCTTCTATTACATGTACATGGTTCAACCAAACAATGTTATGTACACCCGCGATAAAGATGTTATTCTTAACGAAACATCTATGTATATATATACATAGTCATGCATATACAATGACTCTCACTAATATGAGGATGCTCCCAAAATACCGATACCTTTTTCAATATTGGACAAAACGATTTGAACTTTTTTGGGAAGCTAGAGCAATTAGTTTACTATAGGATCTGAAAAGAAATTTTTTCAAAAATTCCAATTGGCCGGAATGGCAGAGAAAATACTAGAAGTTGCATTCTTCAACTTTTTTATGTGAGCCTATGTTAACAATTTTAAAAGTAGATTTTGTAGACCTGTGTCAATTATATGCATTGTGAAATTTTTATTGAAATCAGTTGATGCAGAAGAAAACGACAGACATTGAAAGATGTAAGAACTCTTCGATTTACTGCCGTTATAGGCCGAAAATCGTGAAAATCTGCCATTTTTCACCATTCTTAAACGTTTGTAGCTCATTGAAACGTCAAACCGATTTTGACGAAATTTTCAGGATATATTTGATTGACACAGATCTACGAAACGTATTTTTTAAATTTTCAATATAGGCCCACATAAAAAAGTTGTAAAATGCAACTTATAGTATTTCCTCTACTATTCCGACCAATTGCAATTTCCAAAAAAATTTCTTTTCGCGTCCTGTGGTAAACCAATTGCTCTAGCTTCTCAAAAAAATTTTTATCGTATAGTCCAACATTTAAAAAAGTTATCGCTTTTTTTAAAGCGTCCGAATATTAATGAGAGTCACTGCATACTTTTTAAGATACGGTAAGATTCAACAATACCCTTTCATCTGCTTTATACATATGTAGTATGCTCTTATGTACATCTATAACTTGCTAATCTACAGAAATGTGTGCTGAGCTCCTGTAGCTGGCGCAAACCCGTTTTCAACACCTCCTCCTTCAGCTTCACGCAACAGTATAAGTCCAAGGGCGACAGATCTTCGTCGGGTAACTTCATTGTTATAGGCAACAATTCCGGAAGGAACGTTACCAATGTTTGATGCAGACCGTCCAACGATCGATAATCGGCACAAGAATCTTTCACTTGTTCCAGTACACTGTAATAAAACGGTCGCTTGTATAATAGCACGCGGTTGAAAGAAGTTTCGAGAGTACAGTAATTCTTCGATCGAAGTCCCAACACCCGTGTTTTGAACGGACTTCAATAGTATACATAGAGTGGCTATATTTTCATGACTGCGTCTACCGCCCGACCGCGTCGAGACTTCAAACGACGAGCCGAACATAGAGAAGGACAGAATGAAATAGGATCGCGTGGCCGAAGCGTGTCGCCGTCGCCGGCACAGTTCAAAGAATGTCACATACACTGTTCTTCGTTGCGTTCGAAACTTTCATCGTCGATTAAACCACTAAATAAAGTTGAAATTACATCGTGTTTGGTATCATGTTAATCAGAGAAACGCCAGGAATAAGATAGTAAAAGTTCCATAAACCGATCATTAAAATTAAGAAGTTTGAGCATTCGATTCACTTGAGTCAATGTTGTGACGTTCACACCGATATACCCGAGCCGAGATCAATCATCGCCGCTCTACGGCGTGGCGCAGCGTTGGCCGGCAGTGGAGTGAGTAGGCACTGGACTTCGATCGTACAGGATACCCAGGACTTCGATCGAAGAATTACAGTAATTATCATTTTCAGTAACGTACGCGCTTAGGCTGTGCAACAATCGGTTCACATTTGCCGCAAGCTCCGGCTGTATTTGCTTCACATAGTCCGGGGATGGAGGTGGGTTTGGAAAATTGAAGTGAAAACTGCATAGCATTCCTACCGTATTGGCTGCGTATCCACTGTACACAAAAACCATAAACTTTTTAATTCTCTATGTAAAGGATTATGTTATTCTGGTATGTAACGTTAAAACTTGCCCCATATCGCGAGCGAAAATGTATGCTGCCTCAAAATACTGGAAAGCTTTCTGCGCCCTCCTTTCCCGAGCCGCTACATCGTCTTCGAATCCAATCACGTCCCGCAACTTTTCATCATTTAGCCGATTCTCGTAAGTACGGCATTGTTGTTTCAACTCCTACAAATATCACATTATGAACAATATCTTATCTTGAACTGATTCGATTTCAAGTTCACGAAACACATTTTGTAATAATTACGTCAATCCTCTGGCTGACACGTATCGTTAATTCGGGATGTTTATCTACATTAACCAATTGACTCAGTTCGCTGCATTTGTTTAAGATACAAACGACTTCTGTTATTGTTCTGTCGCCTAAAGAAGATGCATTTTTATGATGGATTAAGTTTGTTTGTATTTTATCCTATAATATTGCTACAGCAAAAATAGGATTTTACCAGACATATCTTGAAATATTCGTAGCAGCTCCTTTAGAACAACTTCGGCTTTTCTCAGAAATGACTCGCTCACAGCAGCTATCCAATGTTTTATGGCACACTGGAGAACAGTTACGATTGTCCATGGTGGTCTTATGATAACGTGTCTTTCCCAAGAGTCTCCGTATAATACATGCATCTCACTGCTGACTATCTGCAATTAAAATACTTTATAAATACAGTGTCCCTTTTTTTATTGTGTACTAAACATACATGTTCTCATATGATATACTTACCACGGTTAAAAACTCTTTCATAGTCATTTTCACGTCATTAAATATTTCGTTTGGTATGCGGCGTTCCTTATTTAAGATCGGAAGAGGGTCTAAGCTCAATCTATCCTTATTTTGTTCATTCAAACTGGAAGACAAACTGTTCGTACAGCTCGTCGCATTAAGATAATCAATTTTCTCAAGAGGATCGTTCCTTCCAAGCGTTGCTATGTCGTAAATCATTGCTTTATTGCAAAGATTAACATCATACGACATCAACACCTACGTTCAGACAGAAGGATTAGAATTGTAACTACTCTAAACAGAATTTATACTGTTGTACGATCAAGTACGTACCACAGACTTTTCCAATTCACGAATTTGTAAACACGTTTGTAAGATCTCATCATCTGGACAATCGATAAAAAATTTTTCTTTATTTCTTGAGGCGTCCTCCCGCGTTTGTCCAACAACATATGGATGTTTAGAAGAAAACAATTGATTAATGTAGTTGATAGCTTTCCTTGCTTTCGCGGACAGTATTGCTGATTTGGTTTTACCATTGTTATTTTTAATGTAATCAAGTTCCTGTTAAAAAAAGATTTCTTTATAAAGTTTTCATAAAAAGTATATCGAAGAGTGTTATTTAATATTCAGCTTACACGTATAACAGTCCATGGAATTACAATGAAAGGTTGATCAAAAGTCTTAAAAACCGTTTCTTTCGCTAAATCAATAGCACTAATGTTTGATAAAAACACATTTGTATCGACAACGATGTACAGCTGTTTTTTCTCTTGTTGTCCTGATACTAGTGGATGACTTAAACTATGATTCGGTACACTGCACAACACATCTGTATTGTTCACTGTGCAAAGTTGTGTTCTAACTGCTTGGACCTATACGGAATATATAAGAAGAATCATTTTATACAAATTTGCACAATGTTTAGTAAAATATGTGACATTACCTCGAATGTAATTTTTTCATCTTCCAATGGCTCCCAATCCATCTCCTCGTAAAACGAATTATCGTTGGATCGTTTCACTAAATCATTCACTGTCGTCACAGTTTCCACAGATAATACTTTTGGTTTTTCGATAGAAGAAGCTTTATTAATTGGGATTTTATCTTTGGAAACTTTGTCCTTTAAACGTGTCAATCTAACTTCTATATTTTTGTAAAGGCTTGGTAATTTCCCCCCTACAACTATAGTACACCAAATAAAACGCAAATTCATAATGCTGACAAGATAATAAGTAGACTGCAGATCTTTATGCATTTATGGCTTCTGAGAATTTAGATCTACAAAAGCTACTACCACTGAATATAGCATTTTATTTAGTTAGCCCTTCTTAAAAATTGTCTCGAAAATTTGCATAAACTTCCGCAGTTTAATAATAAGAGTATTACCATGTTTATCTGCCAAAGGGAGCCTCCGCGATATATCGATAACACTATCAGAATTTTCAGTAGTACTATTTTCCAGTGTTAAGCTTTTCCTTAATTGCTCCATACGTTCTTTTCCCATATTCTTTCTCAAAGATTTTCGACTTCTTTTTGTGATTGACGTTGCAATTAAACTTGGTTCACATGTTTTCCTTCTTGTGTCACTTTTCTCTGCAATTTAAATACTACATAAGTATAATATTTACACTTTCGCGACAGTAATTAATTTGTAACACTAACGTTGCCTAAATTCTGTTATAAATAGATGAGAATACCTTTGTTTCTTAATCGTTGTTTAACTGGAAGATTTTCAGAGGATGTACTATTATCCTTATCATTTTCGGCTTTCTGTGATTTAGTTTCCTTTTTCTGCTTCTTCTGTTTTAGTTTTTGAAAAATCACTTGCATTTGTGGCGTATAATTCATCATTGAACTTCCATTGCTTTTAGATGGAGACGACAATGGGGGACTTTCTTTAGTTGTCAGTGTTGACGATTTTGTACTATCTTTGGAACATTTTGGGCTTTGCGTTTTAGACGTCATTTCCTTTCCTTTTTTCGCAAGCATCTTCTCACGAATAATCCGCATCTGTGGAGTTTCTTTCTCTTCATTGCTTGTCTCCAATGATTGTTTGAGAGATCTTCTAGCAACCAGTTTCTTTCGTTTTTTAATCTCTGTTCCTGGTACATCGCGTTCTGGTGTGGAAGGATGAAAACTTTTACGTCTTCTGTTTGATTCTTCCGATTTCTTTTCGACCTAAAATTAAGCACAGGAATAGTTTCTCTTCTTCGTTAATATAACAAAGTCGCTTTTGAAGATAATCGTTTTTCTATTATTCGCAATGCGTATATATTCGATACATCCGAAAACAGTTATTTTGTAAGGTTAGAATGTGAACATGTGTTATAAAACACAATAATTTAAGATGATTAATGTCAATAATTAGGAAATTATCGCTACCTGTTCCGACTGCTGTTCTGTCGGTTCCTCCCAAGAAGACTGATTTGTTTTAACATTGAAATAGTACATTCGATCCGGATGTGTTTTCGAATTGAGGACAATCCAATTTTTTGGCAACTTTTGCTTCATCATTTTGATAAATCCTTTTTAGCTTCACCGCAAATCGATTCAAACACACAAAATACGACCTCGTTACTACGCGTCATCACTATTCACATGTCATACTCTCTGAAATAAACATAGTGTCATCACAAACAAAACGTTTTTGTTATGGAATGTTCCGAATTCCAAAACGTTCAATTTCAACACAGGAACTATTTCTATAAACACTTTATTTAGCTGTTTCATATATATTTGACTTATCTATCAAAGTGTCTTATATTTATCTTTGTTTATGTTTTTAAAAGAAAATCACTACAAAATAAAGAAAGTGTTAGACTCAGTGGTGCTCAGTGGTGAGCAGTGGTGAGACAATGGTGAGACATTGAGACATTGTGCAAGATTTGTGAAAGGTATCACCAGGTATCACATGACCACATGGTCCAGAAGTATGGAATAGCGTCGTGGAAGGGGAAGGTACAGTTGGGTACAGTGCAGTACAGTGGAGGACCAGGTGACGTCAAAATTTCTAGGGAATTTAAAACATTGTTTCCTACCATTTGTTCATATATAAATCATTTCTAATTTTTTCACGTACAATCTCCTCTTCCTACTTCGTCCAGTGGTCCAGAAAAAGAAATCCAAGGAAAAACTTGAAGAAACGGCAACATATGTATGATATATGATGATATATGTATAGTCCAGGGACACCTATGTTCGAGACACGAACATTACAGGTATTGACAAGAGTTTCGTTTCTATATAGTACACTCCGCGCCCTTGCTGTGGAAACAGTCCGATGGGTTCTTTCTTTCCAGTCTTTCGCCATTAGAAATTCATTTGTTTTCTGTCTTCAGAGTAATTGTTGTAAAAAAAGACACGATCATATGCACAGAAAATCGTAAGCCAAAACGTAGTACTATACCAGCGTGAAACGCAAACGTTTCCCTTTTGCATATATTACTGCACGAGCCATGGCAAACGAAATAGACAAACCAATGTACCGAATAGTAAATAACAACCTCGATGATGATGATTTAAAGTTTTTCACTACTATAGATGAACCTACGAAAGAATGGATCAATTACTTAGAATATGTTTGGAAATTATGTAAGTATAACATGCATGTAAAAAAATGTCAATATATTACTATATTTATTAATATCGTTTTATACAGGGAAAGAATGTGACGGTATAAGTTGTAGACTGATGGAATATTTTGCAACTGCTCCTAATCCGTATGTGAGCACATTGAAAATTATTGTGAATCTCTCGGACTATAAAAATGCGAAACGGAAACCGTCGTTACCGTTTACAGGTTTATGTTTCTTTCTAAGACTAATTATTGCTTTGTACAAGTAGTTTGTCATTCGTTGCTATAACTAGATTGCAGATTACTCTTGAATGCATTCGAAATTTATATGATCTATTGAGAATATAATTTGACTTCGAATAAAATGCATCAATTACGAAAAAAAGGAGTTACATAAAGACTGATTTGTTCTCTCTATAATTTCTATAGGTTGTAAATAATGTACCTGTAATATTAAATTCATCTTTCGTAAGTGCATGAAGTTTGCAGTCTACGAATAGCTGTAGTTAAACTCTTGCAAGTATAAAATGAAAACTATGGGTGTAACAGTTTGCGTTTTTATGACAGTCATAGAAGAGTTTGCAAAGTGGATCAAAGCACAGGAAGAACTACAAGAAGATCTTCTAGTTGAAGATTTGAAAATAGTTGCATTTCGACTAGTGGTTGAACAAAAGAGTATGGAGCTATTCCAATTGTTTGCTCGTACATATGAGTTTGTAAAGCATAAGGAATTATTTACTCCTTTTATACAGGTACAATTATGAAATGCATAATGTAATTGGAATAATTTAACTAATGAAGTGACTTTTCTATGTATGTTCTTCTAGAAAATGATTGCAGCAAAAAAGTTTAAAGAAGCTGCACAATATGCAACTGTGTTGAAGTTGCAGAAAAACTTCAAAGATGTGCAGGTTTTGTTGTTGCCACTTATTCTGCAAAACAAGTTGTCGATCGTCGACGACTTTCTCGTTGGCGAGCCAGAAATCCAAAAGTGTTTGGTCCAGTACTTGGATAATTTAATTGCCTCGGATACAAGTATGAGGCAATTAGATCAATTCATCACGTAAGTTTTAATAATTCAACAAAAATAGACGTTAAGATAGATTAATATTTCTTAACGTATTACAGGAAGCAGAAAATACCAGATATAAAGATTTCCACAACGGACAGGAAACCGTTGAGTAAATTGATAGCACGTTTTGTCAAATTACATAATCTACCGCTAAGTATTTGTCAGAATGTAAATAAAAAACGAAACGAAGGTGCTTTGCACTTCATCATTCGCAAACGATACATGGATAACAGTTTAAGTATGTTCATTCTCTGAGCAATGATGCAGTGCTGAAAGAGTCGAAATAAACTTCTAATAATTTTTTTAAATTTAGGTCTCGACAGCTTCAGGGAGATGATCCAAGAAACTGTCAAGCAAGATGAAAACTTAGAAAATGAACTACTAAGATCTTTAATAAACGTAAGAGATGGTAAAGAAGCCCTGTATTGGGCAAAAAGATTGAATATACCTAAGAAACAATGGCCAGGGCCCATTGTATATGAAGCTGAACTTGCGGAAGCTGATGGTAATCAAATGTCTCAATGTACCTTTCGATTATAATGTGATATTCATAAAATTGTCTTGTTTAGAAAATAGTGAAGGAGCTTCTACTAGTAGAGTAGAAGAGACTATTGAATGGGATAATTGTGATAATTATCATGAATTACGTTTACCACGTGATGCCATTACGGTGGTAGATAATGCGGAAAAGTTCGAAAACTTTCTGGATTGTGGTCTGAAAAATGTCGGTATTGTCGGGATAGATACTGAATGGAAACCCAATTTCAGTAATATCTTCATTTAAGCATTTACTTTTCTGATGTTGTGTATTTTCCAACAAAACAAGAATTTCATACTTCTGTTGATTATTAGGTACGAAAAAAAGCGAATTAGCTATGATACAGATAGCCACACCGGACAGAGTTTACATTTTAGATTTAACTACAATGGCGAACAGGTCGAAGGCATTATGGACAGAGTTAGCTATATGCTTATTGCAAAACAACAATATACTAAAACTTGGTAAATTTCATATAATTAAAAACATTACTGTATGGCACTATTTTAAAAATACCATGTTAACATATTGTCGACTGGTCATGAGTTGACTCATGTTTCTTTACATGTAATCATTACTAGCTGGCCACTTTATTTGATTTGTTAGCTTAATATTTTAGTGCAATTATAATGTGTTACAGGGTTTGGAATAGATCATGATTTAAAAATGATACGCGACAGTTTGCCGCTTTTCTCAAACATCCAGGCTCAAGGGTTTCTGGATATCGTCGATTTATGGAAGAAACTGATAGAGCACCAATTTGTATTCCCGAACACGTATGCAACCGACGACCAATTTTCCAAAATGAATTTAAGCACACTCGTGGAGCTGTGTTTCGGGAGAAAATTGAATAAATCGGACCAATTTTCGAACTGGGAGCAGCGGCCCTTAAGAGAAGGGCAAATAATATATGCGGGTCTTTACTCATTTTTCCCTAGTATCTAACTACTGAAAAAAAAACAGTTATAATAATATCTTAATTATCTTATTACAGCGTTAGACGCATACTGCTTATTGGAAATATATTACGTTTTCGAGACTCAATGCGCTCGACTAAATATTCCATTTGCGAATATTTGCCTGGAGGTGCAAAAAATGCCGTACAAAACAGCGAGAAAAAGTACAAAGACGGATAAGGTAAGTTTTAATATGATAAAATATAACTACTATTATCTAAAATAACTAATCACTTTCCTTGGTGGAAATGTTGGTCCCATATGAGTTTGTACGTATTTTAATGCAGCCGCATGTACCTGAAACTGGGATGTTGACGTCTCATTTGTATAAAGATTCTAAGCCGTCGGGATCTGTTACGAAAATGGGCAATCCTACAAGTACACCTTATTGCTTGCAAATGGTTAAGAAAACAACAATACCAATTTACAAGTGGCGCATTGTCTGCGATTCAAAACTAGGAGGTTTGATCACGAAATTTCGAATATGTGGTTGTGATACCCTTCGTGCGTCAGCCGATGAGGCAATAAACATAGCCCAGAAGGATGGGCGAATATTTTTGAGTCCTTATTCACATTATCAGAAGGTAAGATTTATCTCACAAATGTAATAATAATACTCGGATAAAGCTAATAGAATTGTTTTACACAGCTTTCGCAACATCTTCCACGTCACCAAAAATATTTTGTATGCCCTGATTCGTATGAAACCCAATTAAGAAAAATTTTACATCATTTCGGAGTCAGTATTTATCAAAGGGATATTTTTTCTCATTGCAAAGTTTGCAATAGCAAGGAATTTACAAAAGTTCCAAAGATAATATTGGAGCAACTTTTCGAGAGGTTCGTCGTAAATTTTATTCAAAATATTTTAATAAGCGCAACAGCGATGCTAATCAATTTTTATAATTAGGTATAATAAAAACAAAGGTGTGGTCGTAAAATCGGACTATTTTTTCGAGGACACAGATCCAACTATTAAAAGTTATAACTATGACAAAATAGACGACCGACGATGGACCTTAAGTTATAATGGTATAAAAATTGCTACGTTTACGACCAAATATAACGTAGCAATCAGAATGAATGAACTATCGCCAGATTTCTTAAAAACAGAAAAGTATTTTTACGTCTGCGAGAGGTGCGGTAAAGTAAATGGTCTGGGGCTTATTTTTGAACAGACGCTAAACTTTTACAAAGACCTTATTGTTGATGCTTAGTCGTAATTATATGTGATATAGCGTCGAGACTGTACTCAAAATCGGGGAATGCACAAATCAAAAATTATATTCGTTGGTTTGAGTCAGTGACAACTGTTCCTATGATGTTATCTACTATTATATTTATCCTTGAAAATTGCTATTTTTTTATTTTAAAAACATTTCTAGTATCCGAGAATTTAGTTAATATAGTATATTGTGAGAAAAAGATATTTAATTTTTCTTTTATCTTTATTGTTACGTATAGTATTATTTTTGATGTTGTTCTCTCTTATATGTAAGAGTTGTTTGTTTATTAGTGAACAAGATTTTAATATCGTAGAAAGAGTGAAGTTACATAATACATGAAAGTGTTCTTGATACGTTGTGTGAAAAATGATACAATGCAAACATACAAAAGTATATGGCTGTACATCTTTTCTTATTTGTATTACTTAGTAATATATTTATTTACGTACAGTTTTGGAATCTCATACAGAGATATTGAAACTATAATACAATTTATTTTTCATGCAACATATTCTTATTGTATAATATATAATGGTATTATATATAATACATAGATCTATTCAACACGTATAAAAAACATACTACTAGCTTCTATACAGTTTTGAATGACAAAAGATGCTTCACCTTGTTATGTAAAAGCGAAATAGTTCAACATACGTGGTGTGTTGAATAATTACTATTATATATATTTACGCTTTAAGTTTCATTGATTTCTTTTTGTTACAAAGTACTATGTAAACCTTTCGTTTCCATTGATCGTCGAATAAAGTTGTAAACCATTTTACCTTTCCAGAGATCGTGTTGTGAAAAATAATACAATTCGATCTGTGTTAAAATTACTTCTCTTTTAATAGTATAGATACGCATGTTAATATAAATATCAATTCGAATATGCAATGCTATCAGTTTAAGTGCTCGCAGCATCTGCAATAAATTCAGCTGGTTCAACAAGTCGTTTCTTTCCATGTGGTGGAGGTCCAAGTAATTTTACTAGATCGTCGTATGTCAATGTTTCCTTTTTCAGTAGCTCTTCAGCCAACTATAAACATACAAAAAGGAAATGAAAAATACTGGAACACGAAAATGAAAGTAAAGAATAGCTGTACATACCAGTTGTAATTTATTATCGTTATCTATTAGTAACTTCTCTGTTGCTTTGTACACTTCTGTAACGATCTTTCGTACTTCAACGTCCATTAAATTTGCCATTCTTTTGCTGTATAATTTTTTCACTTTCTGTAAGGAAAAATCATACAAAATTTGATACGTATTGCAATGTTAAAATACAGTGCCTCTTGCTGATCAAATACATGGGATATAAATCAATTTATACAATAGTAAACATTGAAATTTTTAATAAAACTTATGTGCCCGAATAAATACTTTTCACTTTCTACAAGTATTTAACACCTTTTTAACACGCTACTTTTTCCAATTCTTACGTGGTCAGCTAAACCTAGTAACGTAAAGTATATCAATCTTACCGTGCTTGTAGCTTCTTCATCAAAAGAGATTAAACCTACATTAGGACTCATACCAAATTGCTGCACTTGTGAATATGCCATTTTCGTTATTTTCTTCAACTCGTTTTCTGCTGCGGTTGAAGTTCTATTAAATTTCAAGATTTCTGCGACTCTACCACCTATCATCATACACATCTTCTCAAATAGTTGCTCTTTACTATAGAGCTTCTGATCTGTCGGGGTATACTGAGAGAAGCCCAAACTCATGTGTGTTCTTGGTACTATCGTTACTTTTAGCAGAGCATCGGTATGTTCCAATAACCAACCCACTAATGCGCGTCCAGCTTCATGATAAGCAACTACCTTTTTCGTAGTTTGCGTTAGCGTACCGGTCTTTTTCGCTATACCTCCTATTGTTCTATCGATTGCATATAAAAGGTCGTTACTATCGATCGTTGTTTTCTTGTCTCTCGCTGCGTGTAACGCCGATTCATTACAAACGTTTGCGATGTCAGCGCCTAGAAATGTATTACTTATTATAAAGAGAAGGGAAAAAGATGAATGTAGAGTAACATGGGTAATTTACTAATAATAATTCCATACAATACCACTGAAACCAGGTGTCAGATATGCTAAATATCCAGAATATTGATTAGGCTTCCCTTCCAAAGACAGCGTTTTCAGATGACATTCGAAAATTTGTTTTCTTTCATCTAGAGTAGGAAGATCGATCAAAATGTGCCTGTCGAATCTTCCAGGTCTCAGTAACGCTTTATCTAGAACATCTGCTCTGTTTGTCGACGCTAAAATAATAACGTCTTGTGCAGTTGTCATTCCGTCCATTTCTACTAATAGTTGGTTTAATGTCCGTTCAGATTCATTATTGTCAAATTGATCCCTTCCTTCTGATCGTTTTTTGCCCACTGCATCTATCTCATCTATGTATATAATACTAGGTGCTCTATTGAAATAGGTGAAATGAGAAGGTATTGAAACAGTATCTACTAGAGGTGTGCGAGAACGCGAAAATGTTGGGCACTCGATGGTCGAAACGGGTCGAGACTTCCCGAAAATTCTCGGAAACCCATCCCGATCCCGAATAAAATTCTCGACCCGCCCCGACCTGACATTTTCGGTTTCTTGCACACCTCCAGTTTCTAAGCTTTTTGTTCAAATATGAAATCGTGACCACAACCAAACCTTTTCTTAGCCTGTGCAAATAGATCTCTCACACGTGCAGCACCTAGTCCACCTAACATTTCAATAAATTCGGAGCCATTCATCGACAAAAATGGAACATCCGATTCTGTTGCAACTGCTTTAGCTAAAAGTGTTTTGCCGCATCCTGGTGGTCCTAACAGCAGCGCTCCTAAAAACAACATCAGTAATAAAAGATAGTGGGTAAAATCACAGGATGAGAGGTAGAGTTTGTAAACTTTAAGCTACCTTTGGGTACCTTAGCGCCAAGTTTCTTATACCGCTCAGGATGCTTCAGGTAATCGACAAATTCCATAACTTCTGTCTTTGCTTCGTTTAATCCAGCTACATCTTTGAAATGCACACCTTTACCAGAGAATGGCTCTACTAATGTGTATTTTGCACTTTTCTTCTGCGTGATAAAATCCATTGGATTCCGAAATTTTTGAGTACGGAATATACGTACTAATAAATAGAGAATTGCTCCGAAAAAGAGCAAACCGAAAATTGAGTTTTCAGTTTCTTTTCGAATATATCGAATTGGAATTCCATTCTCTGTACAATTAACATAGAATTTCAATATATGGTCAAATAAATATTTAATGTTAACGTATACGTGTATGTTATACCTGCTGAAATACCCATTTTCTTTTCCAGTTCCCTAATTTTATCCTCCATAGTATTAGCATAATTAAAATCTATCACGGTGAACGATCTGTTCATTGTCATATGTCCTTTATATATAGCACCGGGGTGGAGCAATACAGTTACTACAGGTCCAGTAATCTGAATTTCTTTGACTTCTCCTTTTAGAAGCATTTCATTTATGAAATCATTCCAATCGAAATGATTCTGAGACAAATCAATAAAGCTCGGTTAAATAAGTTATAACATTATGCAATATAATCCTCAAATTGTTTGGCCAATCTTTGACTATACATTTTACTGTACATGCTAAGGAAAATGCGTAAGTTTATCACATAAGTATAGTTTTCAAATATATATATGGCGAATGGTGCACAATTTGTCTGTGTAAAATATGTATGGTCTTAACTAGAGCATCAAAGACAATTAGAGACATTTATACACCTCTAGTATCGGTAAGATTGAATTACACGCAGGCAACAGAATGTACTAGTAAAAATGAACTAAACAATTTGTAAATGTATTCGATATTTACATGTGTGTACAACAAACCTTTGATGTTTCCATTCTAAATCTGTAGGCCATGATTAACAGTATGATAACGAAGCCTAGAAGCAGTAGTTTGCTTGTCAACATATCAAAATTTGGATCTCTGTCGGGTTTCTCATCGGGAGATTTAGAAGACTTCTCGGAGGATCTTTCGTTTGTTTTATTTTTATCCGACAATCTCGAGGTTGTGCTAAAATTTCTTGTACTAACCATCCACGGAGAACAATAAATTCTAACCGGCTCATTTTTGCGAAGCAACAATCGTATCGAATTGAATTCTCTACACACATCTATGTAAAGCTGAAACAAACATCTCTTATTAATTACATCACGCAATCGTCGCGAAAATAAGGCAATAAGCTGATTACTTACTCGATGTGATGCCGGAAAACATAACCTCTTTACCTTATTACTAATATTTAATAACACAGCATTGCTAGCTCCATGTTTCTTCCAATTATATTTAAATAATGAACTAACAAGTCTTTGCGAAACGACATATCGTCGCTTCGGGCAATTTATTAAATTTTGCATACCTTAATCGTATGAACTAAAATAGTATAAACACATCGTTCAACTTAGTGAAACTAATACATAAGGGGGAACTATACCCTACTGAAATAACTAGAAAAGAACTAGAATCTTACTAGGTTTTTGGTGGAAACATGGGTTTGCGGGAATCGATTTTTTGTCTTTATTTGAGCATATTTTGGGCTGGGTGAGGACTCATTCTGTAGAGGAAGGTTAACTACAGGGTGGCCATCTCATGATGTAACAAGATTATGTTTATATCTAATAATATGAGTGCCCAAAGCAGAGAAAAAGTCTAGAAAAATAACCGCAGATTTCAATGTATTTTCCTGTCTCAAAGAGACTTTTTTGACTGATATGATGAGATGGCCACCCTGTGATGAACCTTCCTTTATGAAATGAATCTTTGTGCAGCCCAAAATATGCTCGTATAAGGGGGTAGTATACCCTCGATTTGCAACTAGAAAATCAGTATGGCCAACGTCTGTGCAAAAAAAGAGTTTGGTAACACTAAGATACACGCACTGTCTGATGTACACGAGATGGCGTTGCTTGCTATTTCCATATTACAAGGTTACAAGGTTACTTTATTTAGATTGATAGGTGTTTTATATACCTGTTACACTGTATACACATAGTTTTTTTACATACAAATCATTTATACATATAATCCCTTCAAATCCTCCCAAGCAGACTTTGTACTTTCAATGTTACGGTACAGTAGCGCATTAGTCCTCCTGACTGGGAGCCATCTCGTCTAAACTGGCTGAACTAAATGTGGCTCTAGCTTGCTCTGGACTCTGTCTTGATGAGCGTAATATGGGGAAAATTCTGCTAATGTGCGCCCGGACAGTTTTTGACCTTATACGAGCATATTTTGAGCTGGGTGAGGGCTCATTTTAAAGAGGAAGGTTTTTCCCATCGCGCTCTGGTCATCATATAAGTCAAAAAGTCTTTGGGAGACAGAAAAATGCATTGAAATCTGCGGGTTTTTTTCCTACATTTTTGGGCCCTCATATTATTAGATATAAACATAATCTCGTCAAAATCATGACCAGAGCGCGATGGGATAAACCTTCCTCTTTAAAATCAGCCCTCACACAGCTCAAAATATGCTTGTATAAGGTCAAAAACTGTCCGGGCGCAAACCCATGTTTTGACCCAAAATCTAGTAAGATTCTAGGTATTTTCTAGTTACAATTCGCGGGTATACTAGCCCCTGTTTCCACCAAAAATCTAGTAAGATTCTAGTTCTTTTCTAGTTATTTCAGTAGGGTATAGTTCCCCCATAAGAAGTTACGCAGAGTTGTGTCATCGATTTCAACTGGATTTATATCGACGAACCCGGAATATAAATAAACAGAAATATATATAGATGAAAACAAAAATAAAGACGAATAGTATAAAAGCAACGGTATGTTATGATAATGAAAAGATAAGAAATTGTCGGAGAAAATTTATTATGCACAAATCATTCAAACGCACGGACTGTACCTTTTAAACTTCGATTCGTCAAAATATTATAATAGACTAAAATATACCTATCACTCGAGCGTCTAACCATAAATTCATCTATGCTTCTAACGGTTCTAATACGTTCTAACCCGTTCTAAGTTCTAACACAGAACAGCTTATATTTCAGCAGTTAGATCCTCTCTGTAGATCATATATGTATATGGTCTAAAATAGTATCTCGTCGATGTCTAAGGTTCTCGTGGATCTAGTTCCGACATTTATCGTTCGTCAGCATAGCGGTCGCACGAAAGTTCACAGCACAGTCTGTGTCACAGTCCACGATCTACAGTTCTTATTACAAAATCTCTGCAAAATCTTTGGGACAAAATAAACCTATGTCACCGCAAAATTTTAGCTCAACCCGATTTGACCGACATTCGGAAGTTCACTCTCGCAAACTTATCGCATGTCGGTACCTAATTGTCTATCAGCACCGACGAGATACTATTAAAGACTGCCAGCCTTATGGGAGTACGCCCTCTAAGATATATTCTGACTGGAGTGAGAAACAGAAGGCCATCGACATGATCTCGTCGGTGCAGAAGGCTACTGAGGAGATTCTCGTCGGTGAGAAGGCAAATCGTCACGGAACCATTATATTGATACCGAGCAGATATTTCAGACGATGTTGGTTTCAATATTAAAAGCAAAACTCAAGGACAAAGG